>JAUNZM010000865.1:0-111967 GCA_033459285.1 Clamator glandarius | reverse complement strand
GTGCCGGGCCGCTAAGAAAGGGCCTAAAGTGACTACGGGCCACCAGCTCGCACGCCGGGCCACTAAGAAAGGGCCTAAAGTGACTACGGGCCACCAGCTCGCGTGCCGGGCCGCTAAGAAAGGGCCTAAAGTGACTACGGGCCACCAGCTCGCACGCCGGGCCACTAAGAAAGGGCCTAAAGTGACTACGGGCCACCAGCTCGCGCGCCGGGCCACTAAGAAAGGGCCTAAAGTGACTACGGGCCACCAGCTCGCGTGCCGGGCCACTAAGAAAGGGCCTAAAGTGACTACGGGCCACCAGCTCGCGTGCCGGGCCACTAAGAAAGAGCCTAAAGTGACTACGGGCCACCAACTCGCGTGCCGGGCCGCTAAGAAAGGGCCTAAAGTGACTACGGGCCACCAGCTCGCGCACCGGGCCACTAAGAAAGGGCCTAAAGTGACTACGGGCCACCAGCTCGCGTGCCGGGCCGCTAAGAAAGGGCCTAAAGTGACTACGGGCCACCAGCTCGCGTGCCGGGCCACTAAGAAAGGGCCTAAAGTGACTACGGGCCACCAGCTCGCGTGCCGGGCCACTAAGAAAGGGCCTAAAGTGACTACGGGCCACCAGCTCACGCGCCGGGCCGCTAAGAAAGGGCCTAAAGTGACTACGGGCCACCAGCTCGCGTGCCGGGCCACTAAGAAAGGGCCTAAAGTGACTACGGGCCACCAGCTCGCGCGCCGGGCCGCTAAGAAAGGGCCTAAAGTGACTACGGGCCACCAGCTCGCGCGCTGGGCCACTAAGAAAGGGCCTAAAGTGACTATGGGCCACCAGCTCGCGTGCCGGGCCACTAAGAAAGGGCCTAAAGTGACTACGGGCCACCAGCTCGCGCGCCGGGCCACTAAGAAAGGGCCTAAAGTGACTACGGGCCACCAGCTCGCGTGCCGGGCCACTAAGAAAGGGCCTAAAGTGACTACGGGCCACCAGCTCGCGTGCCGGGCCGCTAAGAAAGGGCCTAAAGTGACTACGGGCCACCAGCTCGCACGCCGGGCCACTAAGAAAGGGCCTAAAGTGACTACGGGCCACCAGCTCGCGTGCCGGGCCACTAAGAAAGAGCCTAAAGTGACTACGGGCCACCAGCTCGCGTGCCGGGCCACTAAGAAAGGGCCTAAAGTGACTACGGGCCACCAGCTCGCGCGCCGGGCCACTAAGAAAGGGCCTAAAGTGACTACGGGCCACCAGCTCGCGTGCCGGGCCACTAAGAAAGGGCCTAAAGTGACTACGGGCCACCAGCTCGCGTGCCGGGCCACTAAGAAAGGGCCTAAAGTGACTACGGGCCACCAACTCGCGCGCCGGGCCACTAAGAAAGGGCCTAAAGTGACTACGGGCCACCAGCTCGCGTGCCGGGCCACTAAGAAAGGGCCTAAAGTGACTACGGGCCACCAGCTCGCGCGCTGGGCCGCTAAGAAAGGGCCTAAAGTGACTATGGGCCACCAGCTCGCGCGCCGGGCCACTAAGAAAGGGCCTAAAGTGACTACGGGCCACCAGCTCGCGTGCCGGGCCACTAAGAAAGGGCCTAAAGTGACTACGGGCCACCAGCTCGCGCGCCGGGCCACTAAGAAAGGGCCTAAAGTGACTATGGGCCACCAGCTCGCGTGCCGGGCCACTAAGAAAGGGCCTAAAGTGACTACGGGCCACCAGCTCGCGCGCCGGGCCGCTAAGAAAGGGCCTAAAGCCACTAATTGAGGGCCTAAAGCCACTAAGAAAGGACCTAAAGCCACTAATTGAGGGCCTAAAGCCACTAATTGAGGGCCTAAAACCACTAATTCAGCTTCTAAGGTGACCAAGGGCCACCAGTTCGGGGTCTGGGCCACTAATAAAGGGCCTAAAGCCACTAATTAAGGGTCCAAAGCCACTAATAAAGCGCCTAAAGCCACTAATTCAGGTTCCAAGGTGACCAAGGGCCACCAGCTAAGGCTCTGGGCCACTAATAAAGGGCCTAAAGCCACTAATAAAGGTCCTAAAACCACTAATAAAGCGCCTAAAGCCACTAATAAAGGGCCTAAAGTGACTATGGGCCACCAGCTCAGGCTCTGGGCCACTAATAAAGGGTCTAAAGCCACTAATAAAGGGCCTAAAGCCACTAATAAAGGGTCTAAAGCCACTAATTCAGGGTCTAAGGTGACCAAGGGCCACCAGTTCGGGGTTTGGGCCACTAATAAAGGGCCTAAAGCCACTAATTCAGGTTCTAAGGTGACTACGGGCCACCAGCTCAGGCTCTGGGCCACTAATAAAGGGCCTAAAGCCACTAATAAAGGGCCTAAAGCCACTAATTCAGGTTCCAAGGTGACCAAGGGCCACCAGTTCAGGCTCTGGGCCACTAATAAAGGTCCTAAAGCCACTAATTCAGGTTCTAAGGTGGCCAAGGGCCACCAATTTAGGCTTTAGGCCACCAGTTCCAGTCCCGGGGCCGCTAATTAAGCTCCTAAGGTGACAAAGAGTCCCCGGTTCGGGCTCTGGGCCACCAGTTTAGGTCCTAAAGCCACTAATACCAGCCCCAGGGTGACCCAGGGCCACCAGTTTAGGGTCTGGGGCCACCAATTCACGTCTCTCCCCCCCCCCCCCCCCCCCCCAAAAAAACTCACGCGACCTCAGGGTGGTTGGGGGGGGGGGGGGCGGGACCCCCCTCAGCTCCCGCGCGCCGCCATCTTGTCCCCCCACGGCGCGTGCGCGGGGGTGGCCCCGCCCCCTCCTGGGCGGGTTAACCCTTTAAGAGCTCGTTGCCCCTTTAAGACCTTGTGGTCACCCCTACCTTGCCCCTTTAAGAACTTGTGGTCCCCCCCTTTACCTCTTTAAGAGCCGTTGCCCCTTTAAGAAGCCGGTCCTCCTTTAGCATCTTGCCCCCGTTACCCCTTTAAGAGCTTGTACCCCACTTCCCGTTGCCCCTTTAAGACCTGGCGGTCCCCACAGTTGCCCCCTTAAGAGCCGTTGCCCTTTAAGAAGTCGTGGTCCCTCTTTGCCCCTTTAAGAGCCCGTTGCCCCTTTAAGACCTTGTCACCATTACCCCTTTAAGAGCTTGTACCCGCCTCCCGCGTTGCCCCTTTAAGAAATTATGGTCCCCACCTTGTCCCTTTAAGAGTCGTGGCCGCTTTAGGAAGTCGTCGTCCTTCTTTGCCCTTTTAAGAGCTGTTGCCCCTTGAAGACCTTGTGCCCCCTCCTTGCCTCTGTAAGAGGCTGTTGCGCCTTTAAGAGCTGTTGCCCTTTTAAGAACTTGTGGCTTTAAGAACATTGAAGACCCCCCCCCCCGCCTTGCCTTTTTAAGAGGCCGTTGCCCCTTTAAGAGCTGTTACCCGCTTTAAGACCTTGTGGTCCCCTCCGCCTCGCCGCTTTGGAGCCGTTGCCGCTTTAAGAGCTCCCGCTCCCCTCCCCTTCCCTTCTCTCCCAGGCCCCGCCCCTTCCGGCCCTTCCCCTCCACTTCCGGTCGCGCCGAGGACGCCATTTTGGCTGCGGAGGCTCCTCGCTCGGTTCCCCCCGAACCCTCCCGGGTCCCCCCGATCCCCCCCCTCAGCCCCGACCCCCCCCCCCCATGGCGAACCGGGGCTGAGACCGCGGCAGGCGGGGCCGGAGCTGGGGGGGGGCGCCCCGACACGGACGGTGAGAGAGAGAGGGAGGGAGGAGGGGGGTGTGGGGAGGAGCTGGGCTCTTGTGGGGCTGAACTTGGGGGGCGCTGGGGCTCTTGGGTCCCTTGGAGGCAGAACTTGGGGGGCTCTTGGGTCCCTTGGGGGGCAGAACTTGGGGGGCTCTTGGGTCCCTTGGGGGGCAGAACTTGGGGGGCTCTTGGGTCCCTTGGGGGGCAGAACTTGGGGTCCTGGGTCACTTGGGGGGCAGAACTTGGGGGGCTCTTGGGTCCCTTGGAGGCAGAACTTGGGGGTCTCTTGGGTCCCTTGGGGAGCAGAACTTGGGGGGCTCTTGGGTCCCTTGGGGGGCAGAACTTGGGGTCCTGGGTCACTTGGGCGGCAGAACTTGGGGGGCTCTGGGTCTCTTGGGTCCCTTGGAGGCAGAACTTGGGGGGCTCTTGGGTCCCTTGGGGGGCAGAACTTGGGGGGCTCTTGGGTCCCTTGGGGGGCAGAACTTGGGGTCCTGGGTCCCTTGGGGGGCAGAACTTGGGGGGCTCTTGGGTCCCTTGGGGGGCAGAACTTGGGGGGCTCTTGGGTCCCTTGGGGGGCAGAACTTGGGGTCCTGGGTCACTTGGGGGGCAGAACTTGGGGGGCTCTTGGGTCCCTTGGGGGCAGAACTTGGGGGGCTCTTGGGTCCCTTGGGGGGCAGAACTTGGGGTCCTGGGTCCCTTGGGGGGCAGAACTTGGGGGGCTCTTGGGTCCCTTGGGGGGCAGAACTTGGGGGGCTCTTGGGTCCCTTGGGGGGCAGAACTTGGGGGGCTCTTGGGTCCCTTGGGGGGCAGAACTTGGGGTCCTGGGTCCCTTGGGGGGCAGAACTTGGGGGGCTCTTGGGTCCCTTGGGGGGCAGAACTTGGGGGGCTCTTGGGTCCCTTGGGGGGCAGAACTTGGGGTCCTGGGTCACTTGGGGGGCAGAACTTGGGGGTCTCTTGGGTCCCTTGGAGGCAGAACTTGGGGGGCTCTTGGGTCCTTTGGGGGGCAGAACTTGGGGGGCTCTGGGGCTCTTGGGTCCCTTGGGGGGCAGAAGTTGGGGGGCTCTGGGTCACTTGTGGTGCAGAACGTGGGGTCCTGGGTCCCTTGTGGGGCAGAACGTGGGGTCCTGGGTCACTTGTGGGGCAGAACGTGGGGTCCTGAGTCACTT
Source organism: Clamator glandarius (assembly GCA_033459285.1). NCBI lineage: Eukaryota > Metazoa > Chordata > Aves > Cuculiformes > Cuculidae > Clamator > Clamator glandarius. The sequence goes on along the minus strand of JAUNZM010000865.1, from coordinate 107,175 downwards.
GTGGGGCAGAACGTGGGGTCCTGGGTCACTTGTGGGGCAGAACGTGGGGTCCTGGGTCCCTTGTGGGGCAGAACGTGGGGTCCTGGGTCCCTTGTGGGGCAGAACGTGGGGTCCTGGGTCCCTTGTGGGGCAGAACGTGGGGTCCTGGGTCCCTTGGGGGGCAGAACTTGGGGTCCTGGGTCACTTGTGGGGCAGAACTCGGGGTCCTGGGTCCCTTGTGGGGCAGAACGTGGGGTCCTGGGTCCCTTGTGGGGCAGAACGTGGGGTCCTGGGTCCCTTGTGGGGCAGAACGTGGGGTCCTGGGTCACTTGTGGGGCAGAACGTGGGGTCCTGGGTCACTTATGGGGCAGAACGTGGGGTGCTGGGTCCCTTGTGGGGCAGAACGTGGGGTCCTGGGTCACTTGTGGGGCAGAACGTGGGGTCCTGGGTCCCTTGTGGGGCAGAACGTGGGGTCCTGGGTCCCTTGTGGGGCAGAACGTGGGGTCCTGGGTCCCTTGTGGGGCAGAACGTGGGGTCCTGGGTCACTTATGGGGCAGAACGTGGGGTCCTGGGTCACTTGTGGGGCAGAACGTGGGGTCCTGGGTCCCTTGTGGGGCAGAACGTGGGGTCCTGGGTCACTTGTGGGGCAGAACGTGGGGTCCTGGGTCACTTGTGGGGCAGAACGTGGGGTCCTGGGTCCCTTGTGGGGCAGAACGTGGGGTCCTGGGTCCCTTGTGGGGCAGAACGTGGGGTCCTGGGTCACTTGTGGGGCAGAACGTGGGGTCCTGGGTCCCTTGTGGGGCAGAACGTGGGGTCCTGGGTCACTTGTGGGGCAGAACGTGGGGTCCTGGGTCACTTGTGGGGCAGAACGTGGGGTCCTGGGTCACTTGTGGGGCAGAACTCGGGGTCCTGGGTCCCTTGTGGGGCAGAACGTGGGGTCCTGGGTCACTTGTGGGGCAGAACGTGGGGTCCTGGGTCCCTTGTGGGGCAGAACGTGGGGTCCTGGGTCCCTTGTGGGGCGGAACGTGGGGTCCTGGGTCACTTGTGGGGCGGAACGTGGGGTCCTGGGTCACTTGTGGGGCAGAACGTGGGGTCCTGGGTCACTTATGGGGCAGAACGTGGGGTCCTGGGTCCCTTTTTTGCCTTGGGGGGGGGGTGTGTGTGTGACTTGTGGGGCCGGGGCCCCCCTGCCCCACGGATTCTGTGGGTCGCAGCGATGCCGTGGGGCGGGCGGGACCCGGCTCTGGCCGAGCTCTTCTGCCCCGAGGACCCCGAGCAGCGATTCGGGGAGCTGCGCGAGATCGGCCACGGCAGCTTCGGGGCCGTCTACTTCGTGAGTGCCCCCCGAGTGCCCCCCGAGTGCCCCCCGCCCCATAGCTGCCCCATAGCTGCCCCACAAGTGCCCCCCGACAGGCCCCACGTCGATCTCCTGCCCCATAGATGCTGTTCATCCTCTGTTTGCTCCTCTTTTCCTGCCCCCTAAGTGCCCCCCGAGTGCCCCCCGCCCCATAGCTGCCCCACAGCTGCCCCCTAAGTGCCCCCCGAGTGCCTCCTGCCCCATAGCTGCCCCATAGCTGCCCCACAAGTGCCTCCAGACAGGCCCCACGTCGACCTCCTGCCCCATAGATGCTGCTCGATCGCTATTTTCTTCTCCTTTCCTGCCCCCTAAGCGCTTCTGAGCGGCCTCCTGCCCCATAGCTGCCCCCTAAGTGCCCCCCCTGCCCCATAGCTGCCCCCTAAGTGCCCCCCAACCTCCCCTCCTGCCCCCTAAGTGCCCCCCCGCCCCATAGCTGCCCCATAGCCGCCCCTCCTGCCCCCTAAGTGCCCCCCCGCCCCACAGCTGCCCCATAGCCGCCCCTCCTGCCCCACAGCTGCCCCATAGCCGCCCCTCCTGCCCCCTAAGTGCCCCCCCCGCCCCACAGCTGCCCCCCCTGCCCCCTAAGTGCCCCCCCCGCCCCACAGCTGCCCCATAGCCGCCTCCCCACAGGCCCGGGACCTTCGCACCCGGGAGGTCGTGGCCATCAAGAAAATGTCGTTCAGCGGCAAACGAGCCAGCGAGGTGGGTCCTGGGGGGGGGGGGGGGCCCTGGGGGAGGCTCCCCCTCTGCCCCACGGCGGCCTCTGCCCCACGGCGGCCTCTGCCCCACAGAAGTGGGAGGACATCGTGCGGGAGGTTCGGTTCCTGCAGCGGCTCCGACATCCCAACACCGTCCGGTACAAGGGCTGCTACCTGCGCGGCCGCACGGCCTGGGTGAGCCCGACCCACACGTGTGGGGCAGGGGGGGACCCCTAGAGGGGGGCTGGGACCCCTAGAGGGGGGCTGGGACCCCTAGGGAGGGGCTGGGACCCCTAGAAGGGGGCTGGGACCCCTAAGCGGGGGGCTGGGACCCCTAGAGGGGAGCTGGGACCCCATAGCGAGGGGCTGGGACCCCATAGCGAGGGGCTGGGACCCCTAGAGGGGAGCTGGGACCCCATAGCGGGGGGCTGGGACCCCTAGAGGGGGGCTGGGACCCCTAGAGGGGGGCTGGGACCCCTAAGCGAGGGGCTGGGACCCCTAGAGGGGGGCTGGGACCCCTAAGCGAGGGGCTGGGACCCCTAGAGGGGGGCTGGGACCCCTAGAGGGGGGCTGGGACCCCATAGCGAGGGGCTGGGACCCCATAGCGAGGGGCTGGGACCCCTAGAGGGGGGCTGGGACCCCTAGAGGGGGGCTGGGACCCCTAAGCGAGGGGCTGGGACCCCTAGAGGGGGGCTGGGACCCCTAGAGGGGGGCTGGGACCCCTAAGCGAGGGGCTGGGACTCCTAGAGGGGGGCTGGGACCCCTAGAGGGGGGCTGGGACCCCTAAGCGGGGGGCTGGGACCCCTAAGCGGGGGGCTGGGACCCCTAAGCGAGGGGCTGGGACCCCTAAGCGGGGGGCTGGGACCCCTAAGCGGGGGGCTGGGACCCCTAAGCGAGAGGCTGGGACCCCTAGAGGGGGGCTGGGACCCCATAGCGAGGGGCTGGGACCCCTAGAGGGGGGCTGGGACCCCTAGAGGGGGACTGGGACCCCTAAGCGAGGGGCTGGGACCCCTAGAGGGGGGCTGGGACCCCTAAGCGGGGGGCTGGGACCCCTAAGCGGGGGGCTGGGACCCCATAGCGAGGGGCTGGGACCCCTAGAGGGGGGCTGGGACCCCTAAGCGAGGGGCTGGGACCCCTAAGCGAGGGGCTGGGACCCCTAGAGGGGGGCTGGGACCCCTAAGCGAGGGGCTGGGACCCCTAGAGGGGGGCTGGGACCCCTAAGCGAGGGGCTGGGACCCCTAGGGAGGGGCTGGGACCCCTAGAGGGGGGCTGGGACCCCTAGGGAGGGGCTGGGACCCCTAGAGGGGGGCTGGGACCCCTAGCGAGGGGCTGGGACCCCTAGAGGGGGGCTGGGACCCCTAAGCGGGGGGCTGGGACCCCTAGGGAGGGGCTGGGACCCCATAGCGAGGGGCTGGGACCCCTAGAGGGGGGCTGGGACCCCTAAGCGAGGGACTGGGACCCCTAAGCGGGGGGCTGGGACCCCTAAGCGAGGGGTTGGGACCCCTAGAGGGGGGCTGGGACCCCTAAGCGGGGGGCTGGGACCCCTAAGCGAGGGGCTGGGACCCCTAGAGGGGGGCTGGGACCCCTAAGCGGGGGGCTGGGACCCCTAAGCGAGGGGCTGGGACCCCTAGAGGGGGGCTGGGACCCCTAAGCGAGGGGCTGGGACCCCTAAGCGAGGGGCTGGGACCCCTAGAGGGGGGCTGGGACCCCTAGAGGGGGGCTGGGACCCCTAAGCGAGGGGCTGGGACCCCTAGAGGGGGGCTGGGACCCCTAGAGGGGGGCTGGGACCCCTAGAGGGGGGGGGGTTGGGGTTCGTATGTGGGGTTTGGGGGGGATTAGGGGCTCCGAAATGGGGATTGGGACCCATAGATGGGGGGTTTGGGGGGTTTCGAGACTCATAGATGGGGCCTGGGACCCCTAGATGTGGGGCGGGGGGGGTTTGGGACCCATAGATGTGGGGTGGGGGGGGTTTGGGACCCATAGATGTGGGGCAGGGGGGGTCTGGGCCCCCCATATGTGGGGCAGGGGGGGTCTGGGCCCCCCATATGTGGGGCAGGGCGCACTTGTGGGTCACGAGCCCCATAGCAGGGCCTCATGTGGGGCAGAGCAGCCCCCCCACCCCACTTATGGGGCAGCTATGGGGCAGAGCAGCCCCTCCAGCCCCACTTATGGGGTGGAGCGGTGTCCCCCCCCACACTTATGGGTCAGAGCTGCCCCCCTCACCCCACTTATGGGGCAGCTATGGGGTGGAGCGGCCCCCCCACCCCACTTATGGGGCAGAGCCGGCCCCCCCAGCCCCACTTATGGGTCAGAGCAGCTCCTCCAGCCCCACTTAGGGGTCAGAGCGGCCCCCCTACCCCACTTATGGGGCAGCTATGGGTCAGAGCCGGCCCCCCACCCCACTTATGGGGCAGCTATGGGGCAGGCGCTGACCCCTCGCCCCCCCCCAGCTGGCCATGGAGTACTGCCTGGGCTCGGCCTCCGACCTGCTCGAGGGTGAGTTGTGGGGCAGCCGTGGGGCGGGGGCCGTGGGGCGGGGGCCGTGGGGCGGGGGCCGTGGGGCGGGGGCCGTGGGGCAGCCCCACAGCCGCCTCTGCCCCCCAAGTGCACGAGGAGCCGCTGCGGGAGGAGGAGATCGCGGCCATCGCCCTGGGGGCCCTGCGGGGCTTGGCCTACCTGCACGCCCACGACATCATCCACAGGTGCGGCTGCCCCATAGCTGCCCCACAGCTGCCCCATAGCGCGCCCCACAGCTGCCCCATAGCCGCCCCTGAGCTGCCCCACAGCTGCCCCACAGCTGCCCCACAGCTGCCCCACAGCGCCCCATAGCTGCCCCACAGCTGCCCCACAGCTGCCCCATAGCTGCCCCATAGCGCCCCATAGCTGCCCCACAGCGCCCCATAGCTGCCCCATAGCTGCCCCACAGCTGCCCCATAGCTGCCCCACAGCTGCCCCACAGCTGCCCCATAGCGCCCCCGAGCTGCCCCATAGCGCCCCCCGGCGTGACCCCGCAACCCGCTCCTGCAGGCCCCTTCTCTGCCCCACTGATCCCTGCCCCACAGCTCCTCGTAGACTCGCTCGCCCTGCCCCACAGACTCCCTGCTCTGGCGCTGCCCCATAGATTCCTTATTGTTCCCCATAGAGTCTCTGCCCTATAGATTTTCTGCCTCGGTGCTCCCCACAGATCCCCTGCCCCATAGCTCCCCCCCCTGCCCCATAGCTCCCCCTGCCCCATAGCTCCCCCTGCCCCATAGCTCCCCCCTGCCCCATAGCTCCCCCTGCCCCATAGCTCCCCCCCTGCCCCATAGCTCCCCCCCTGCCCCATAGCTCCCCCTGCCCCATAGCTCCCCCTGCCCCATAGCTCCCCCCCCGCCCCATAGCTCCCCCCCCCGCCCCATAGCTCCCCCCCTGCCCCATAGCTCCCCCTGCCCCATAGCTCCCCCTGCCCCATAGCTCCCCCTGCCCCATAGCTCCCCCTGCCCCATAGCTCCCCCCCTGCCCCATAGCTCCCCCCCTGCCCCATAGCTCCCCCCCTGCCCCATAGCTCCCCCCCTGCCCCATAGCTCCCCCCCTGCCCCATAGCTCCCCCTGCCCCATAGCTCCCCCTGCCCCATAGCTCCCCCCCTGCCCCATAGCTCCCCCCTGCCCCATAGCTCCCCCCTGCCCCATAGCTCCCCCCTGCCCCATAGCTCCCCCCTGCCCCATAGCTCCCCCCTGCCCCATAGCTCCCCCCTGCCCCATAGCTCCCCCCTGCCCCATAGCTCCCCCCTGCCCCATAGCTCCCCCCTGCCCCATAGCTCCCCCCTGCCCCATAGCTCCCCCCCTGCCCCATAGCTCCCCCCTGCCCCATAGCTCCCCCCCTGCCCCATAGCTCCCCCCCTGCCCCATAGCTCCCCCCCTGCCCCATAGCTCCCCCCCTGCCCCATAGCTCCCCCCCCTGCCCCATAGCTCCCCCCTGCCCCATAGCTCCCCCCTGCCCCATAGCTCCCCCCTGCCCCATAGCTCCCCCCTGCCCCATAGCTCCCCCCTGCCCCATAGCTCCCCCCCCTGCCCCATAGCTCCCCCCCTGCCCCATAGCTCCCCTGCCCCATAGCTCCCCCTGCCCCATAGCTCCCCCCTGCCCCATAGCTCCCCCCTGCCCCATAGCTCCCCTGCCCCACAGGGACGTGAAGGCCGGGAACATCCTCCTGACGGCGCCCGGGGACGTGAAACTCGGGGACTTCGGTTCGGCCGCCATGGGGTCCCCGGCCAATTCCTTCGTGGGGACCCCCTACTGGTGAGGGGCTGCCCCATAGATCCCCCTGCCCCATAGATGGGATCCCCCTGCCCCATAGATGGGATCCCCCTGCCCCATAGATGGGATCCCCCTGCCCCATAGATGGGATCCCCCTGCCCCATAGATGGGATCCCCCTGCCCCATAGATGGGATTCCTCTGCCCCACACATTTCCCTCTGCCCCATAGATCAGATCCTCTTGCCCCACACGTCCCCCCCTGCCCCATAGATTGGATCCTCCTGCCCCATAGATCAGATTCTCCTGCCCCACACGTCCCCCCTGCCCCATAGATCGGATCCCCCTGCCCCATAGATCGGATCCTCCTGCCCCACATGTCCCCCCTGCCCCATAGATCGGATCCCCCTGCCCCATAGATCGGATCCTCCTGCCCCACACGTCCCCCCTGCCCCATAGATCGGATCCCCCTGCCCCACAGATCAGATCCTCCTGCCCCACACGTCCCCCCTGCCCCATAGATTGGATCCCCCTGCCCCACCCATCCTTCTCTGCCCCATAGATGGGATCCCTCTGCCCCACACGTTCCCCTCTGCCCCACACATCCCCTCTGCCCCATAGATTGGACCCCCCCTGCCCCATAGATCAGATCTTCCTGCCCCATAGATCCCTCCCTGCCCCATAGATTAGATCCTCCTGCCCCACACATCCTTCTCTGCCCCATAGATTGGATCCTTCTGCCCCACACATCCCCCTGTGCCCCATAGATCCTCTTTCTGCCCCATAGATCCCCCCTGCCCATGGATTCTGTGGGTCACTGATTCCCTGCCCCATAGATCAGATCCCCCCCCGTCCCACTCATCCCCCCCATCCCCCTGCCCCATAGATCCCCCCCTGCCCCATAGATCCCCCCCTGCCCCATAGATCCCCCCCTGCCCCATAGATCCCCCCCTGCCCCATAGATCCCCCCCCTGCCCCATAGATCCCCCCCCCCATCTCCGTCCCCACGACTTCTATGGGTCACTGACTCCTGCCCCACACATCCCCCCGTGCCCCATAGATCCTCTTTCTGCCCCATAGATCAGATCCACCTGCCCCATAGATCCCCCCCTGCCCCACTGATTCCCCCCCCCCGACCCCCTCCCCACGGCCTCTATGGGTCCGTGACCCCCTCCCCACGGCCTCTATGGGTCAGTGACCCCCTCCCCACGGCCTCTATGGGTCCGTGACCCCCCTCCCCACGGCCCTCTATGGGTCAGTGACCCCCCTCCCCACGGCCTCTATGGGTCAGTGACCCCCCTCCCCACGGCCTCTATGGGTCCGTGACCCCCCTCCCCACGGCCTCTATGGGTCAGTGACCCCCTCCCCACGGCCTCTATGGGTCAGTGACCCCCTCCCCGCGGCCTCTATGGGTCCGTGACCCCCCTCCCCACGGCCTCTATGGGTCGCTGACCCCCTCCCCACGGCCTCTATGGGTCCGTGACCCCCTCCCCGCGGCCTCTATGGGTCAGTGACCCCCTCCCCACGGCCTCTATGTGACCCCCTCCCCACGGCCTCTATGGGTCAGTGACCCCCTCCCCGCGGCCTCTATGGGTCAGTGACCCCCTCCCCACGGCCTCTATGGGTCAGTGACCCCCTCCCCACGGCCTCTATGGGTCCGTGACCCCCTCCCCACGGCCTCTATGGGTCAGTGACCCCCTCCCCACGGCCTCTATGGGTCAGTGACCCCCTCCCCGCGGCCTCTATGGGTCAGTGACCCCCTCCCCACGGCCTCTATGGGTCAGTGACCCCCTCCCCACGGCCTCTATGGGTCCGTGACCCCCCTCCCCACGGCCTCTATGGGTCAGTGACCCCCTCCCCACGGCCTCTATGGGTCAGTGACCCCCTCCCCGCGGCCTCTATGGGTCAGTGACCCCCTCCCCACGGCCTCTATGGGTCCGTGACCCCCTCCCCGCGGCCTCTATGGGTCCGTGACCCCCTCCCCACGGCCTCTATGGGTCCGTGACCCCCCTCCCCACGGCCTCTATGGGTCCGTGACCCCCTCCCCGCGGCCTCTATGGGTCAGTGACCCCCCTCCCCGCGGCCTCTATGGGTCAGTGACCCCCTCCCCGCGGCCTCTATGGGTCAGTGACCCCCTCCCCACGGCCTCTATGGGTCAGTGACCCCCTCCCCACGGCCTCTATGGGTCCGTGACCCCCTCCCCACGGCCTCTATGGGTCCCTGACCCCCTCCCCACGGCCTCTATGGGTCAGTGACCCCCTCCCCGCGGCCTCTATGGGTCAGTGACCCCCTCCCCGCGGCCTCTATGGGTCAGTGACCCCCTCCCCACGGCCTCTATGGGTCAGTGACCCCCTCCCCATGGCCTCTATGGGTCAGTGACCCCCTCCCCACGGCCTCTATGGGTCAGTGACCCCCTCCCCGCGGCCTCTATGGGTCAGTGACCCCCTCCCCGCGGCCTCTATGGGTCAGTGACCCCCTCCCCACGGCCTCTATGGGTCCGTGACCCCCTCCCCACGGCCTCTATGGGTCCGTGACCCCCTCCCCGCGGCCTCTATGGGTCAGTGACCCCCTCCCCACGGCCTCTATGGGTCCGTGACCCCCTCCCCACGGCCTCTATGGGTCAGTGACCCCCTCCCCACGGCCTCTATGGGTCCGTGACCCCCTCCCCACGGCCTCTATGGGTCAGTGACCCCCTCCCCGCGGCCTCTATGGGTCCGTGACCCCCTCCCCGCGGCCTCTATGGGTCAGTGACCCCCTCCCCACGGCCTCTATGGGTCCGTGACCCCCTCCCCACGGCCTCTATGGGTCAGTAACCCCCTCCCCACGGCCTCTATGGGTCCGTGACCCCCTCCCCGTGGCCTCTATGGGTCAGTGACCCCCTCCCCGCGGCCTCTATGGGTCGCTGACCCCCTCCCCGCGGCCTCTATGGGTCCGTGACCCCCTCCCCACGGCCTCTATGGGTCAGTGACCCCCTCCCCACGGCCTCTATGGGTCAGTGACCCCCTCCCCACGGCCTCTATGGGTCGCTGACCCCCTCCCCACGGCTTCTATGGGGCAGGATGGCCCCCGAGGTGATCCTGGCGATGGACGAGGGGCTCTACGACGGCAAAGCCGACGTCTGGTCCTTGGGGATCACGTGCATCGAGCTGGGTACCCCCCTTTCCCTCTACCCCCCCCCCCCCCCAATCCTTAATCCCCGTGCCCCCCAACTTGTGGGGCAGCCCCACGGCTCCCTGAACCCCCCCGATTGTGCCCCCCCAGCGGAGCGCCGGCCGCCCCTCTTCCACCTCAACGCCATGAGCGCCCTGTTCCACATCGCCCAGAGCGACGCCCCGACCCTGCGCGCCCCGACCTGCTCCCCCCGATTCCGAAGCTTCGTCGCCTCCTGCCTCTGCAAAGGCCCCGCCCGGCGCCCCACGGCCGCCCTCCTGCTCCAGGTGGGGCCCCCGAAACCTCCGCGGGGACCTACGCGGCTTCTAAATTTGGGGTCTACGCGGGCTTGGAGGGCTTCTCGGGGTCCTCAAACCTCCATACGGACCTCGAGAACCTCTTAGTTTGGGTCTTCGTGGGCTTGGAGGGCTTCTCGGGGTCCTCAAACCTCCATGTGGACCTCGAGAACCTCTTAGTTTGGGTCTACGCGGGCTTGGAGGGCTTCTCGGGGTCCTCAAACCTCCATATGGACCTTGAGAACCTCTTGGTTTGGGTCTGTGTGGGCTTGGAGGGCTTCTCGGGGTCCTCAAACCTCCACAGGGACCTTGAGAACCTCTTAGTTTGGGTCCGTGTGGGCTTGGAGGGCTTCTCGGGGTCTTCAAACCTCCGTACGGACCTCGAGAACCTCTTAGTTTGGGTCTATGTGGGCTTGGAGGGCTTCTCGGGGTCCTCAAACCTCCATATGGACCTTGAGAACCTCTTGGTTTGGGTCTATGTGGGCTTGGAGGGCTTCTCGGGGTCTTCAAACCTCCATATGGACCTTGAGAACCTCTTAGTTTGGGTCTATGTGGGCTTGGAGGGCTTCTCGGGGTCCTCAAACCTCCATATGGACCTTGAGAACCTCTTAGTTTGGGTCTATGTGGGCTTGGAGGGCTTCTCGGGGTCTTCAAACCTCCGTATGGACCTTGAGAACCTCTTAGTTTGGGGTCTACGCGGGCTTGGAGGGCTTCTCGGGGTCCTCAAACCTCCGTACGGACCTCGAGAACCTCTTGGTTTGGGTCTTCGTGGGCTTGGAGGGCTTCTCGGGGTCCTCAAACCTCCGTACGGACCTCGAGAACCTCTTGGTTTGGGTCTTCGTGGGCTTGGAGGGCTTCTAGGGGTCTTCAAACCTCCATAGGGACCTTGAGAACCTCTTAGTTTGGGTCTTCGTGGGCTTGGAGGGCTTCTCGGGGTCCTCAAACCTCCATAGGGACCTTGAGAACCTCTTAGTTTGGGTCTATGTGGGCTTGGAGGGCTTCTCGGGGTCTTCAAACCTCCGTACGGACCTTGAGAACCTCTTGGTTTGGGTCTATGTGGGCTTGGAGGGCGTCTCGGGGTCTTCAAACCTCCGTACGGACCTCGAGAACCTCTTAGTTTGGGTCTTCGTGGGCTTGGAGGGCTTCTCGGGGTCCTCAAACCTCCGTACGGACCTCGAGAACCTCTTGGTTTGGGTCTTCGTGGGCTTGGAGGGCTTCTCGGGGTCCTCAAACCTCCATATGGACCTTGAGAACCTCTTGGTTTGGGTCTATGTGGGCTTGGAGGGCTTCTCGGGGTCTTCAAACCTCCGTACGGACCTCGAGAACCTCTTAGTTTGGGTCCATGTGGGCTTGGAGGGCTTCTCGGGGTCCTCAAACCTCCGTATGGACCTTGAGAACCTCTTGGTTTGGGTCTATGTGGATCTTGAGAGGTTCTTATGGTCCTCAAATCTCCATATGGATCTCCAGAACCTCTTATTTTGTGTTTATGTGGATCTCGAGAGGTTCTCGGGGTCATCAAAGGTCCATACGGACCTCGAGAACCTCTGATTTTGTGTTTATGTGGATCTTGAGAGGTTCTCGTTGTCATCAAAGGTTCATATGGACCTCAAGAACCTCTTGATTTGGGTCTGTGTGGGCTTGGAGGGCTTCTTGGGGTCTTCAAATCTCCGTATGGACCTCAAGAACCTCTTATTCTGTGTTTATATGGATCTTGAGAGGCTCACATGGTCCTCAAACCTCCAGAGGGACCTGGAGAGCTTCTCGTTTTCAATCCATATGGACCTGGAGAGCTTCTCTTGGTCCTCAAACCTCCATATGGACCTGGAGAGCTTCTCGTTTTCAATCCGTATGGACCCGGAGAGCTTCTCGTGGTCCTCAAACCTCCAGAGGGACCTGGAGAGCTTCTCGTTTTCAATCCATATGGACCCGGAGAGCTTCTCCTGGTCCTCAAACCTCCAGAGGGACCTGGAGAGCTTCTCGTTTTCAATCCATATGGACCCGGAGAGCTTCTCCTGGTCCTCAAACCTCCAGAGGGACCTGGAGAGCTTCTCGTTTTCAATCCATATGGACCTGGAGAGCTTCTCTTGGTCCTCAAACCTCCATATGGACCTGGAGAGCTTCTCGTTTTCAATCCATATGGACCTGGAGAGCTTCTCTTGGTCCTCAAACCTCCAGAGGGACCTGGAGAGCTTCTCGTTTTCAATCCATATGGACCTGGAGAGCTTCTCTTGGTCCTCAAACCTCCATATGGACCTGGAGAGCTTCTCGTTTTCAATCCGTATGGACCCGGAGAGCTTCTCGTGGTCCTCAAACCTCCAGAGGGACCTGGAGAGCTTCTCGTTTTCAATCCATATGGACCCGGAGAGCTTCTCCTGGTCCTCAAACCTCCAGAGGGACCTGGAGAGCTTCTCGTTTTCAATCCATATGGACCCGGAGAGCTTCTCCTGGTCCTCAAACCTCCAGAGGGACCTGGAGAGCTTCTCGTTTTCAATCCATATGGACCTGGAGAGCTTCTCTTGGTCCTCAAACCTCCATATGGACCTGGAGAGCTTCTCGTTTTCAATCCATATGGACCCGGAGAGCTTCTCGTGGTCCTCAAACCTCCAGAGGGACCTGGAGAGCTTCTCGTTTTCAGTCCATATGGACCCAGAGAGCTTCTCCTGGTCCTCAAACCTCCATACGGACCTGGAGAGCTTCTCGTTTTCAATCCATATGGACCCGGAGAGCTTCTCGTGGTCCTCAAACCTCCAGAGGGACCTCCGGAAGGTCTCGTTTTGGGTCCGGAGAGGTTCCTCGTGGTCGCTCGAGCTCCGTATGGACCTCTGGAACCTTCTCGCCGCCCTCCAGCACGAGTTCGTGCGGCGCGAGCGGCCTCGGCGCGTGGTCCTGGAGCTGCTGGAGAGGACGAGGGAGGCCGTGAGGGACCTGGACAAGCTCCAGTATCGCAAGATGAAGAAAATCCTCTTCCAGGAGGAGAACGAGGAGAACGAGGAGGTGACCTGGGCTGGTGGGGTTGGTCGGGGGCCTTCTCCGGGGCCCCCCGGGACCTTCCCCGAGGTCCTCGTCGTCCCCTTCTCCAGGTTCTTCTCGCCCCGGAGAGCGGCTGCTCCCTGCCCGGAGCCTCCAGCGGCGCCTCCAGCAGCTCCGGCTCCAACGAGGAGGAGGAGGAGGACGAGGAAGGAGAAGAAGAAGAAGAAGAAGAAGAAGAAGAAGAGGAGGAGGAGGAAGAGGTGGAAGAAGAAGAAGAGGAGGAGGAAGAAGAGCTGATGCTGGAAGGGGAAGACACGGGCACCTCCAGCAGCTCCGTCGTCCCGCGCCGCACGGTGAGTGACGGACGGACCTTCCCGGGGTCCCGTCGCCCCAAAAGTGGCTCCATCACCCCTAAGATGGTTCCTATGGAGGTTCCATCACCCCTAAGGTGGCTCCATCACCCTAAGATGGTTCCTATGGAGGTTCCATCACCCCTAAGGTGGCTCCATCACCCTAAGATGGTTCCTATTGAGGTTCCATCACCCCATGATGGTTCCTATGGAGGTTCCATCACCCCAAAGGTGATTCCATCACCTCTAAGATGGTTCCTATGGAGGTTCCATCACCTCATGATGATTTCTATGGAGGTTCCATCACCCCTAAGATGGTTCCTATCGAGGTTCTGTCACCCCTAAGATGGTTCCATCACCTCAAAAATGGTTCCTATCGAGGTTCCATCACCCCATGATGGTTCCTAGGGAGGTTCCATCACCCCTAAGGTGGTTCCTAATGAGGTTCCATCACCCCTAAGATGGTTCCTATTGAGGTTCCATCACCCCATGATGGTTCCTAGGGAGGTTCCATCACCCTAAGATGGTTCCTAATGAGGTTCCATCACCCCTAAGATGGTTCCTATTGAGGTTCCATCACCCCATGATGGTTCCTATGGAGGTTCCATCACCCCTAAGATGGTTCCATCACCTCTAAGATGGTTCCTATTGAGGTTCCATCACCCCATGATGGTTCCTATGGAGGTTCCATCACCCCTAAGATGGTTCCATCACCTCTAAGATGGTTCCTATTGAGGTTCCATCACCCCTAAGATGGTTCCTATTGAGGTTCCATCACCTCATGATGATTTCTATGGAGGTTCCATCACCCCTAAGATGGTTCCTATCGAGGTTCTGTCACCCCTAAGATGGTTCCATCACCTCAAAGATGGTTCCTATCGAGGTTCCATCACCCCTAAGATGGTTCCTAGGGAGGTTCCATCACCCCTAAGATGGTTCCTATGGAGGTTCCATCACCCCTAAGGTGGTTCCATCACCCTAAGATGGTTCCTAATGAGGTTCCATCACCCCTAAGATGGTTCCATCACCCCTAAGATGGTTCCTATGGAGGTTCCATCACCCCAAAGTGGCTCCATCACCCCTAAGATGGTTCCTATGGAGGTTCCATCACCCGAAGCTGGTTTCATCACCTCTAAGATGGTTCCTATGGAGGTTCCATCACCCGAAGGTGGTTCCATCACCCCTAAGATGGTTCCTATGGAGGTTCCATCACCCCTAAGATGGTTCCTATGGAGGTTCCATCGCCCCAAAGGTGGCTCCATCACCTCTAAGATGGTTCCTATGGAGGTTCCATCACCCCTAAGATGGTTCCATCACCCCTAAAATGGTTCCTATGGAGGTTCCATCACCCCTAAAATGGTTCCTATGGAGGTTCCATCGCCCAAAGGTGGCTCCATCACCCCTAAGATGGTTCCTATGGAGGTTCCATCACCCCTAAGATGGTTCCATCACCACGAGGACGTCCCCATGGGTTCCCACCACCCCCTTGACCTTCTCCCTCTCCTCCCTCAGGCTCCGGACAGCTCCGACTCGTCTCCTTCTCCTGCTCCTTCTCCTTCTCCTTCTCCTCCTCCTCCTCCTTCTCCTTCTCCTCCTCCTTCTCCTCCTGCTCCTCCTCCCCCCGAGTTGTCCCCCGTCCTGGCCCCGCGGGAGCAGCTCCGGAGCTACCAGCGCATGAGGCGTCACCACCAGAAGCAGCTCCAGGGGCTGGAGAGGCGGCTCCGGGCCCAGCTGGACGAGCAGCAGCAGCGGCTGCAGCGCCGGGAGGACGAGCGGCGGGAGGCGGCGGCCGCCCAGGCCCAGAAGCTCGTCAGGAGGCACCAGGTCATCGCCCAGAAGGAGGTGGGACCTCCCAGAAGGGGTTGGAGGAGCAGCCGGGGGAGAGGAGATGGGCTGGAGGCACCGGGAGGGCTCCGAGAGGGAGGGTGAGGAGCTGGAGATGGAGGAGGTGGAGTTTGAGGAACATCAAGAGGGAGAAGATGGGCTGGAGGCACCAGGAGGTCTCGGAGATGGAAGTTGAGGAGCTGGAGATGGAAGTTGAGAAGGTGGAGGTGGAGTTTGAGGAACATCAAGAGGGAGAAGATGGTCTGGAGACACCGGGAGGTCTCGGAGATGGAAGTTGAGGAGCTGGAGATGGAGGTTGAGGAACATCAAGAGGGAGAAGATGGTCTGGAGACACCGGGAGGTCTCGGAGATGGAGGTTGAGGAGCTGGAGGTGGAGTTTGAGGAGGTGGAATTGGAGTTTGAGGAGGTGGAAATGGAGTTTGAGGAACATCAAGAGGGAGAAGATGGGCTGGAGGCACTAGGAGGGCTCGGAGATGGAGGTTGAGGAGCTGGAGATGGAGATTGAGGAGGTGGAAATGGAGTTTGAGGAACATCAAGAGGGAGAAGATGGTCTGGAGGCACCGGGAGGGCTCCGAGAGGGAGGTTGAGGAGCTGGAGATGGAGGTTGAGGAACATCAAGAGGGAGGAGATGGGCTGGAGGCACCAGGAGGGCTCGGAGATGGAGATTGAGGAGCTGGAGATGGAGGTCGAGGAGCTGGAGATGGAGGTTGAGGAACATCAAGAGGGAGAAGATGTTCTGGAGGCACCAGGAGGGCTCGGAGAGAGAGGTTGAGGAGCTGGAGATGGAGTTTGAGGAGCTGGAGATGGAGTTTGAGGAACATCTAGGAGAGAGAAGATGGTCTGGAGGCACTGGGAGGGCTCCGAGAGGGAGTTTGAGGAGCTGGAGATGGAGTTTGAGGAGCTGGAGTTTGAGGAGCTGGAGCTGGAGTTTGAGGAGCATCAAGGGGAGAAGAGATGGGCTGGAGGCACCTAGAGGGGTTTGGGATGGAGATGGGAGGGACGGGGTGGATGGAATTGGGGTTGGAGGAGCTGGAGATGGAGGTTGAGGAGCTGGAGATGCAGTTTGAGGAACATCAAGAGGGAGAAGATGGGCTGGAGGCAACGGGAGGGCTCGGAGATGGAGGTTGAGGAGCTGGAGATGGAGGTTGAGGAGCTGGAGATGGAGTTTGAGGAACATCAAGGAGGAGAAGATGGGCTGGAGGCACCGGGAGGGCTCGGAGATGGAGGTCGAGGAGCATCACGGGGTCTCCTCGCAGGCCAAGGCGGCGCTGGGCGAGGAGAAGAAGTTCCAGCAGCAGCTGCTGGGGCAGCAGAAGAAGGAACTGGGGCAGCTGCTGGAGGCTCAGAGGCGCCAGTACCGGCTGCGCCGGGAGCAGCTCAAGGAGGTGACGCCAGAACCCACCGCGGAGACCCCGAAACGGCCCGAAATGGCCCCGAAACGACCCAAAATGGCCCCGAAATGACTCAAAATGGCCCCAAAGTTACTCAAAACGACCCAAAATGGCCCCGAAACGACCCAAAATGGCCCCAAAATGACTCAAAATGGCCCCAAATTACCCAAAATGGCCTCAAAATGGCCCCAAACGACCCAAAATGGCCCCGAAATGACCCAAAATGGCCCGAAACGACCCAAAATGGCCCCAAAACGACCTGAAATGGCCCCAAATTACCCAAAATGGCCTCAAAATGGCCCCGAAATGACCCAAAATGGCCCGAAACGACCCAAAATTACTCAAAATGGCCCCAAAGTTACTCAAAACGACCCAAAATGGCCCCGAAACGACCCAAAATGGCCCCAAAACGACCCAAAATGGCCCCAAATTACCCAAAATGGCCTCAAAATGGCCTCAAACAACCCAAAATGGCCCCAAAACGACTGAAAATGGCTCCAAACACCCCAAAATTACTCCAAATGGCCTCAAAATGACTCAAAATGGCCCCAAAATGATTCAAAATGGCCCCAAACGACCCCAAATGGCTCCAAACAACCCAAAATGATTCAAAATGGCCCCAAAACGACCCAAAATGGCCCCAAATTACCCAAAATGGCCTCAAATGACCCAAAATGGCCCCAAAACGACTCAAAATGGCTCCAAAGAGCCCAAAATTACTCCAAATGGCCCCAAAACGACCCAAAATGGCCCCAAACCAGCTTAAAATGGCCCCCAAATGACCCAAAATGGCCCCCAAATGACCCAAAATGGCCCCCAAATGACCCAAAATGGCCCCCAAATGACTCAAAATGGCCCTAAAAGTTCCCCAAGTCCCTCCTCCTCCCCCCGAGCCCCCCAAGTTCCACCCCACGGAGCCCCCCAAGTCCAGCCTCCATCCTTAGGGGACCCCCGAGTCCTTCCCACCCCTCTGAGCTCCCCAAATCCATTTTCCATCCCTCTGGGACCCCCAAGTCCATCTCCCCCCCCTCTGGGCCCCCCAAATCCACCCCTCTGGGACCCCCAAGTCCATCTCCCACCCCTCTGAGCCCCCCAAATCCACCCCTCTGCGACCCCCAAATCCATTTTCCACCCCTCTGGGCCCCCCAAATCCATCTCCCACCCCTCTGAGCCCCCCAAATCCCTCTCCCACCCATCTGGGACCCCCAAATCCACCCCTCTGGGACCCCCAAGTCCATCTCCCACCCCTCTGGGCCCCCCCAATTCCCTCCCCACCCCTCTGAGCCCCCCCAAATCCACCCCTCTGGGACCCCCAAATCCATTTTCCACCCCTCTGAGCCCCCCAAATCCACCCCTCTGGGACCCCCAAGTCCATCTCCCACCCCTCTGAGCCCCCCAAATCCCTCTCCCACCCCTCTGGGACCCTCAAATCCACCCCTCTGGGACCCCCAAGTCCATCTCCCACCCCTCTGAGCCCCCTGAATGTACTCCTCTGGGACCCCCAACTCCCTCCCCACCCCTCTGAGCCCCCCAAATCCACCTCTCTGAGACCCCCAAGTCCATCTCCCCCCCCTCTGGGACCCCAAATCCACCCCTCTGGGACCCCCAACTCCCTCTCCCACCCCTCTGAGCGCCCCAAATCCCTCTCCCACCCCTCTGGGACCCCCAATTCCCTCCCCACCCCTCTGAGCCCCCCAAATCCACCTCTCTGAGACCCCCAAGTCCATCTCCCCCCCCTCTGGGACCCCCAACTCCCTCTCCCACCCCTCTGAGCCCCCCAAATCCACCCCTCTGGGACCCCCAACTCCCTCTCCCACCCCTCTGAGCGTCCCAAATCCACCCCTCTGGGACCCCCAAATCCTTTTTCCACCCCTCTGGGACCCCCAATTCCCTCTCCCACCCCTCTGAGCCCCCCCAAATCCCTCTCCCACCCCTCTGGGACCCCCAAATCCCTCTCCCACCTCTCTGGGACTCCCAAGTCCCTCTCCCACCCCTCTGGGCCCCCCCAATTCCCTCCCCACCCCTCTGAGCCCCCCAAATCCACCCCTCTGGGACCCCCAAATCCACCTCCCACCTCTCTGGGACTCCCAAGTCCCTCTCCCACCCCTCTGGGCCCCCCAAATCCACCCCTCTGGGACCCCCAAATCCTTTTTCCACCCCTCTGGGACCCCCAAATCCCTCTCCCACCCCTCTGAGCCCCCCCAAATCCCTCTCCCACCCCTCTGGGACCCCCAAATCCCTCTCCCACCTCTCTGGGACTCCCAAGTCCCTCTCCCACCCCTCTGGGCCCCCCCAATTCCCTCCCCACCCCTCTGAGCCCCCCAAATCCACCCCTCTGGGACCCCCAAATGCATTTTCCACCCCTCTGAGCCCCCCAACTCCCTCTCCCACCCCTCTGAGCCCCCCCAAATCCCCCTCTCCGGGCCCCCCAGGAGCTGGCGGGCTCGGGGCGGCGCGAGGAGCGGCTGCAGCGGCACAAGGCGGCTCTGAGGCAGCTGCAGGCGCAGGAGGAGGCGTCGCTGCGGAGGCGCCAGCGTCGCGACTTCGACCTCCAGTGTCGCCAGCTCCGCCGGAAAATGCTGCTGGCCAGACACGGCCTCGACCGCGACCTGCTGCGCGAGGTGGGGCTGGACCCACGGCGCCCGGGGGCCGAGAGGCCTGGGGTCCTGGATCTGTGGGGCAGGAATCCTCGGGGTTGGGGGGTGAGAGGCCTGGGGTCCATCGAGCCAGAGAATCCATGGGGTCCTGGATCTGTGGGGCAGGAATCCGCGGGGCTGGGGGGTGAGAGGCCTGGGGTCCATCGAGCCAGAGAATCCTCGGGGTCGTGGATCTATGGGGCAGGAATCCTCGGGGCTGGGGGGTGAGAGGCCTGGGGTCCATCGAGCCAGAGAATCCTCGGGGTCGTGGATCTATGGGGCAGGAATCCGTGGGGCTGGGGTCGTGGATCTATGGGGCAGGAATCCGTGGGGCTGGGGGGTGAGAGGCCTGGGGTCGTGGATCTGTGGGGCAGGAATCCTCGGGGTTGGGGGGTGAGAGGCCTGGGGTCCATCGAGCCAGAGAATCCATGGGGTCGTGGATCTATGGGGCAGGAATCCTCGGGGCTGGGGTCGTGGATCTGTGGGGCAGGAATCCGTGGGGCTGGGGGGTGAGAGGCCTGGGGTCGTGGATCTATGGGGCAGGAATCCTCGGGGCTGGGGGGTGAGAGGCCTGGGGTCGTGGATCTGTGGGGCAGGAATCCTCGGGGCTGGGGTCGTGGATCTATGGGGCAGGAATCCGTGGGGCTGGGGGGTGAGAGGCCTGGGGTCGTGGATCTATGGGGCAGGAATCCTCGGGGTTGGGGGGTGAAAGGCCTGGGGTCGTGGATCTATGGGGCAGGAATCCTCGGGGCTGGGGGGTGAGAGGCCTGGGGTCGTGGATCTATGGGGCAGGAATCCTCGGGGCTGGGGGGTGAGAGGCCTGGGGTCCATCGAGCCAGAGAATCCTCGGGGTCGTGGATCTATGGGGCAGGAATCCTCGGGGCTGGGGTCGTGGATCTATGGGGCAGGAATCCTCGGGGTTGGGGGGTGAGAGGCCTGGGGTCCATCGAGCCAGAGAATCCATGGGGTCGTGGATCTATGGGGCAGGAATCCGTGGGGCTGGGGGGTGAGAGGCCTGGGGTCGTGGATCTGTGGGGCAGGAATCCGCGGGGCTGGGAGGTGAGAGGCCTGGGGTCGTGGATCTGTGGGGCAGGAATCCGCGGGGCTGGGGGGTGAGAGGCCTGGGGTCCATCGAGCCAGAGAATCCATGGGGTCGTGGATCTATGGGGCAGGAATCCGTGGGGCTGGGGTCGTGGATCTATGGGGCAGGAATCCTCGGGGTTGGGGGGTGAAAGGCCTGGGGTCGTGGATCTGTGGGGCAGGAATCCTCGGGGCTGGGGGGTGAGAGGCCTGGGGTCGTGGATCTGTGGGGCAGGAATCCTTGGGGCTGGGGGGTGAGAGGCCTGGGGTCGTGGATCTGTGGGGCAGGAATCCTCGGGGCTGGGGGGTGAGAGGCCTGGGGTCCTGGATCTGTGGGGCAGGAATCCTCGGGGCTGGGGGGTGAGAGGCCTGGGGTCCTGGATCTGTGGGGCAGGAATCCGCGGGGCTGGGGGGTGAGAGGCCTGGGGTCCATCGAGCCAGAGAATCCTCGGGGTTGTGGATCTGTGGGGCAGGAATCCTCGGGGCTGGGGGGCGAGAGGCCTGGGGTCGTGGATCTGTGGGGCAGGAATCCTCGGGGTTGGGGGGTGAGAGGCCTGGGGTCCATCGAGCCAGAGAATCCATGGGGTCGTGGATCTATGGGGCAGGAATCCTCGGGGTTGGGGGGTGAGAGGCCTGGGGTCGTGGATCTATGGGGCAGGAATCCGCGGGGCTGGGGGGTGAGAGGCCTGGGGTCGTGGATCTGTGGGGCAGGAATCCTCGGGGCTGGGGTCGTGGATCTATGGGGCAGGAATCCGTGGGGCTGGGGGGTGAGAGGCCTGGGGTCGTGGATCTGTGGGGCAGGAATCCTCGGGGTTGGGGGGTGAGAGGCCTGGGGTCGTGGATCTATGGGGCAGGAATCCTCGGGGCTGGGGGGTGAGAGGCCTGGGGTCGTGGATCTGTGGGGCAGGAATCCTTGGGGCTGGGGGGTGAGAGGCCTGGGGTCGTGGATCTATGGGGCAGGAATCCTCGGGGCTGGGGGGCGAGAGGCCTGGGGTTGTGGATCTATGGGGCAGGAATCCTTGGGGTTAGGGGCAGAGAATCCATGGGGTTGTGGATCTGTGGGGCAGAGCTGGATCCATGGGGCAGGGAACCCTTGGCTCTATGGGTCAGAGCAGGCTCTATGGGTCAGAGCAGGCCCCATGGGGCAGGGAACCCTTATCTCTATGGGTCAGAGCAGGCTCTATGGGGCAGGGAACCCTTGTCTCTATGGGTCAGAGCAGGCCCTATGGGGCAGGGAACCCTTGTCTCTATGGGTCAGAGCAGGCCCTATGGGTCAGAGCAGGCTCTATGGGGCAGGGAACCCTTGTCTCTATGGGTCAGAGCAGGCTCTGTGGGTCAGAGCAGGCCCTATGGGGCAGGGAACCCTTGTCTCTGTGGGTCAGAGCCGGCTCTATGGGTCAGAGCAGGCCCTATGGGTCAGAGCAGGCCCTATGGGTCAGAGCAGGCTCTATGGGGCAGGGAACCCTTGTCTCTATGGGTCAGAGCAGGCCCTATGGGGCAGAGCAGGCCCTATGGGGCAGGGAACCCTTGTCTCTATGGGTCAGAGCAGGCCCCATGGGGCAGGGAACCCTTGTCTCTATGGGTCAGAGCCGGCTCTATGGGTCAGAGCAGGCCCTATGGGTCAGAGCAGGCTCTATGGGGCAGGGAACCCTTGTCTCTGTGGGTCAGAGCAGGCCCTATGGGTCAGAGCAGGCTCTATGGGGCAGGGAACCCTTGTCTCTATGGGTCAGAGCAGGCCCTATGGGGCAGAGCAGGCCCTATGGGGCAGGGAACCCTTGTCTCTATGGGTCAGAGCCGGCTCTATGGGTCAGAGCAGGCCCTATGGGGCAGGGAACCCTTGTCTCTATGGGTCAGAGCCGGCTCTATGGGGCAGAGCTGGCCCTATGGGGCAGGGAACCCTTGTCTCTATGGGTCAGAGCAGGCCCTATGGGTCAGAGCAGGCCCTATGGGGCAGGGAACCCTTGTCTCTGTGGGTCAGAGCAGGCCCTATGGGGCAGGGAACCCTTGTCTCTATGGGTCAGAGCAGGCTCTGTGGGTCAGAGCAGGCCCTATGGGGCAGGGAACCCTTGTCTCTATGGGTCAGAGCAGGCCCTATGGGGCAGGGAACCCTTGTCTCTATGGGTCAGAGCTGGCCCTATGGGGCAGGGAACCCTTGTCTCTATGGGTCAGAGCAGGCTCTATGGGTCAGAGCAGGCCCTATGGGGCAGGGAACCCTTGTCTCTATGGGTCAGAGCAGGCCCTATGGGTCAGAGCAGGCCCTATGGGTCAGAGCAGGCTCTATGGGGCAGGGAACCCTTGTCTCTATGGGTCAGAGCCGGCTCTATGGGTCAGAGCAGGCCCTATGGGGCAGGGAACCCTTGTCTCTATGGGTCAGAGCAGGCCCTATGGGGCAGGGAACCCTTGTCTCTATGGGTCAGAGCCGGCTCTATGGGTCAGAGCAGGCCCTATGGGGCAGGGAACCCTTGTCTCTATGGGTCAGAGCAGGCCCTATGGGGCAGGGAACCCTTGTCTCTGTGGGTCAGAGCAGGCTCTATGGGGCAGGGAACCCTTGTCTCTATGGGTCAGAGCAGGCCCTATGGGGCAGGGAACCCTTGTCTCTATGGGTCAGAGCCGGCCCTGTGGGTCAGAGCAGGCCCTGTCCCTGTGGGTCAGGCCCGTGGGTCCCGTCCCCGCAGGAGCTGACCAAGTCGGAGGCCGAGCAGGAGCAGGAGGCCTCTCGGCGGCGGCGGCAGCACGAGGCCTCGGGGGAGCTCGAGCGCCGCCATCTTGCCTCCCTGCACCTGGCTCGCTGCGACCTGGCGCGGCGGCAGCTCCAGAGCCAAATCGCCCTCCAGCGCCGCCTCGCGCGGCGACGACACCACCTCCTGCGCCACCGGCCGCCCCCCGAAACCCTGCGCGTAGGTGCCCCCCGGCGCCCCACGCCCCCGCGGCTCCCCACGCTCACCCCGGCCCTGCTCGCCTCCGTCTTCGCCCTCCGGCCCTCGGTCCCTTCCCTCGGCGGCCTCCTCGCTCTCTTTTTCCTGGAAAAACACAGATTTTGGGGCTCCCTCCACTCTCCCCTCATCGTCTCCGCCGTTTTCGCTCTCGCTCTCGCCCTCCGGCCCTCGATCCCCTCTCTCTGCGGCCTCCTCGCTGTCTTCTTCCTCGAAAAACAGAGATATTGGGGCTCCCTCCACTCTCCCCTCGTCGTCTCCGCCGTTTTCGCTCTCGCCCTCCAGCCCTCGATCCCAACTTTCTGCGGCCTCCTCGCTGGGTTTTTCCTGGAAAAACACAGATTTTGGGGCTCCCTCCGCTCTCCCCTCATCATTTCCTCCATTTTCACTCTCGCTCTCGCCCTCCAGCCCTCCGTCCCAACTCTTTGTGGCCTCCTTGCTGTGTTTTTTCTCGAAAAACACAGATTTCGGGGCCCCCTCCGCTCTCCCCTCACTGTCTCCTCCGTTTTCGCTCTCGCTCTCACCCTCCAGCCCTCGATCCTGGCTCTTTGCGGCCTCCTGGCTGCCTTTTGGGTTGAAAACCACAGCTTTTGGGGCTCCCTCCCCGTCTCCTCCGTCTTCGCTCTCGCCTTCGCCCTCCACCCCTCGCTCCCGTCCCTCTGCGGCCTCCTGGCTGCCTTCTGGGTGGAAAACGATGGATTTTGGGGCTCCCCCCAGGGCCTGGGCGCCGTCTTGGCCCTGGCGGCCGCCCTGCGCCCCTCGTTGCCTCCTCTCTGGGGCCTCGGGGCCGCGTTTTGGGTGGAAAACCCCGTGTTTTGGGGTTCGCTGGTTGGGGGGGCGGCGGCGCTGCTGCTGCTGGTTTTGGGGGTGCGGGGCCAGGGGAGGCTGCGCGACGCCCCGGCCCTGGCGCTGGCGGCTCGGCTCTGGCTGTCGCCCTGGCTCTTCGTGCCCCTCTACGGTTTGGGGGCCCTGGCCCGGGGGTCCCCCCGACGCCGCCGCGCTCGGGGTCGCTGGGTCCGGACCCTCCTGGCCCTGCCGCCCCCACTTTTCCGCCTGCTGGGGCGCCTCGGGGTGGCCTCCGAGCGAGCCCTTTTCCTCCTCTTCCCCAAAACCAACAAAACCGCCTTCCGATCGCGGCTCCCGGTGCCGCGCAGGCGGCCGCCGCCACAGGCCCCGCGGCTCCTCTCGCCTCCTCTTCACCGCATCCCCCTTTTATCCCACTTTTCCCACCATTTTTCCTTTATCCCCCACATTTTCTCCCACTTCTCCCACCATTTTTCCTTTTTCGCCCCCATTTTCTCCCACTTCTCCCACCATTTTTCCTTTTTCACCCACATTTTCTCCCACTTCTCCCACCATTTTTCCTTTTTCACCCCCATTTTCTCCCACTTCTCCCACCCTTTTTCCCGTTTCACCCCCATTTTCTCCCACTTCTCCCACCATTTTTCCCGTTTCGCCCCCATTTTCTCCCACTTCACCCACCATTTTTCCAAATTCAGCCCCCTTTTTTCAAAATTCCTCTCCCTTTTCCCCCGTTTCAACACTTTTTCCCGTTTCACCCCCCTTTTCTCTCGCTTCGCTCCCTTTTTTTCCCGTTTCACCCCCCTTTTCTCTCGCTTCGCTCCCTTTTTTTCCCGTTTCACCCCCCTTTTCTCTCGCTTCGCTCCCTTTTTCCCCAAACTCCTCTCCCGTTTCCCCATTTCCACCCCCTTTTCCTCCAAATTCGCCCTTTTTCCCACCCTCTCTCCCCTTTTCTCCCGCTTCCCCCCCCTCCTCTCCGAATTCCCTCTCACGTTTTCCCGTTTCACCCCCTTTTTTTCCCGTTTCTCCCCCTTTTCCCCCCGTTTCTCTTCCCTTTTCGCCCCTTTTCCCGCCTTTTTCTCTCGCTTTCCCGCCTTTTTCTCTCGCTTTCCCGCCCTTTTTGCCCGTTTCCCCCTCGTTTTACCCCAAAAGGCACCGCGGCCCCGGCCCAGTCGCATCCCCTGCCCGGCCCCGCGCCCCCATTTCGGGGAGGGGACTCGGGGACCCCCCCCGGACCCCCCCCGGCGCCCCTGGAGGTGACACCCCCCCCCCCCTACACACACACTCCCCTCCATTTTGGAGCAAGAAACCTCCATTTTGGGGTGTGAACCCCACTCTTTGGGGTGTGAACCCCACTCTTTGGGGTGTGAACTCCACTTTTTGGGGTGTGAACCCCACTTTTTGGGGTGCGGAACCCTCCCGATTGGGGCAAGGGCTCCGGGTTTGGGGCAGGGACCCCACTTTTGGGGTAGAATCCTGCATTTTGAGGCAAGAATCCCCCAATTTTGGGGTGCGGAACCCTCCATTTTGAGGCAAGAACCTCCAATTTGGGGCGTGAACCCCATTTTTGGGTGCGGAATCCTCCATTTTGAGGCAAGAACCCCCTCTTTTGGGGCGTGAACCCCCTTTTTGAGGCAAGAATCCCCAATTTTGGGGCGGTGAACCCCATTTTTTGGTGCGGAACCCTCCATTTTGAGGCAAGAACCCCCTCTTTTGGGGCATGAACCCCCTTTTTGAGGCAAGAACCCCCTATTTTGGGGCGTGAACCCCCATTTTGAGGCAAGAATCCCCAATTTTGGGGCGTGAACCCCCTTTTTGGGTGCGGAACCCCCCTTTTTGAGGCAAGAACCCCCATTTTGGGGCGTGAACCCCCATTTTGGGGCGTGTACCCCCTTTTTGAGGCAAGAATCCCTAGGTTGGGGGCAAGAACCCCCATTTTGGGGTGCAGGGACCCCATTTTGGGAGCAAACCCCACACTTTTGGGTCAGGGACCCCGCTTTTGAGGCAAAAAGTGCCTTTTTGGGGGGGCCGAGCCCGCTTTGAAGCAAGAACCAACACTTTTGGGGTGCAGGGACCCCCCCGATAAGCATGGATCCCCTTTTTGGGGCAAGCCCCCCGCTTCTGGGCCGCGAACCCTTTGTTTTGGGGTGCAAACTCTCCATTTTGGGGGCGAGAACCCCCTTTTTGGGGAAGGGACCTCAATTTGAGGCATGAACCCCCACTTTTGGGGCAAGAACTCCCTGTTTTGGGGGTGCAGAGACACCCCCCCCAAACACACGGTGTTCAGTATGGAGTGCGGGACCCCCTTTTTTGGGGCAGAACCCCCTCTTTTCGGGTGCGAACCCCAACTTTTTGGTGCAGACCCTGCCCTGAGAATGTGCCCCCTCCCTTTTTGGGTTCAAACCCCCGCTTTTTGGGGCAAGAACCCCCCTTTTAGGGGCGTGAACCCCCTTTTTTTGGGTGCAACCCCCCCTTTTTGGGGTCCCCCCCCCGCTGCTCCCCTATTTATTGCCTTTGGGGGGGGTCCCCATTTTGGGGTCATTTTCCCTTTTTTGTTTATTTTTCCCCCATTTTGGGGTCATTTCTCCATTTTTGGGGGGGGGTTCCCCTTCTTTGGGGTTCTCCCTTTGTTGGGGGGTCCCCATTTTGGGGTAAAACGCTGGGATTTTGGGGGGTCCCCCTTCTTTCAGTGTCTCCCCCCCCCCCCATCCCGCTCCGAGGGCTCATGTTGGGATTTTGGGGCCGTTTCCATCGTTTTGGGGTTGTTTTTTTGGGGGGGTTTGGGGTTTTCTGTTGGGTTGGTTTTTTTCTGTTAAATACATGGATTTTTGAGCAAAATCCCACCCGCTTCCATTGGTCACGTTTTGGTTTTGGGGGTTCTGGTCATCTCGGGGGGCTCTGGGGTCATTCCATGGATTTGGGGGTCACCTCAAGGGGTTCTGGGGTCATCCCATGGGTTTTGGGGTCACCTGGATGGGTTCTGGGGTCACCTCAAGGGGTTCTGGGGTCATCCCATGGGTTTTGGGGTCACCTTGATGGGTTCTGGGGTCATTCCATGGGATCTGGGGTCACCTCAAGGGGTTCTGGGGTCATTCCATGGGTTTGGGGGTCACCTCGATGGGTTCTGGGGTCACCTAGGGGTGGTGGGACTCCATGAGGGGTCATTCCATGGTTCTGGGGTCACCTCGATGGGATCTGGGGTCACCTCAAGGGGTTCTGGGGTCACCTAGGGGTGGTGGGACTCCATGAGAGGTCATTCCATGAGTTCTGGGGTCACCTCAAGGGGTTCTGGGGTCATTCCATGGGTTCTGGGGTCACCTAGGGGTGGTGGGACTCCATGAGGGGTCATTCCATGACTTCTGGGGTCATTCCATGGTTTGGGGGTCACCTCGATGGGTTCTGGGGTCATTCCATGGGTTCTGGGGTCACCTCGGGGGGTTCTGGGGTCATTCCATGGGTTTGGGGGTCACTTCAAGGGGTTCTGGGGTCACCTAGGGGTGGTGGGACTCCATGAGGGGTCATTCCATGTGTTCTGGGGTCACCTCAAGGGGTTCTGGGGTCATTCCATGGGTTCTGGGGTCACCTCGGGGGGTTCTGGGGTCATTCCATGGGTTCTGGGGTCACCTCGGGGGGTTCTGGGGTCACCTCAAGGGGTTCTGGGGTCATTCCATGTGTTCTGGGGTCACCTCGGGGGGTTCTGGGGTCACCTCAAGGGGTTCTGGGGTCATTCCATGGGTTCTGGGGTCACCTCGGGGGGTTCTGGGGTCATTCCATGGGTTCTGGGGTCACCTCAAGGGGTTCTGGGGTCATTCCATGTGTTCTGGGGTCACCTCGGGGGGTTCTGGGGTCACCTCAAGGGGTTCTGGGGTCATTCCATGGGTTCTGGGGTCACCTCGGGGGGTTCTGGGGTCATTCCATGGGTTCTGGGGTCACCTCGGGGGGTTCTGGGGTCACCTCAAGGGGTTCTGGGGTCATTCCATGTGTTCTGGGGTCACCTCGGGGGGTTCTGGGGTCACCTCAAGGGGTTCTGGGGTCATTCCATGGGTTCTGGGGTCAACTCGGGGGGTTCTGGGGTCACCTCAAGGGGTTCTGGGGTCATTCCATGTGTTCTGGGGTCACCTCAAGGGGTTCTGGGGTCATTCCATGGGTTCTGGGGTCACCTCGGGGGGGTCTGGGGTCACCTCAAGGGGTTCTGGGGTCATTCCATGTGTTCTGGGGTCACCTCGGGGGGTTCTGGGGTCATTCCATGGGTTCTGGGGTCACCTCGGGGGGTTCTGGGGTCACCTCGGGGGGTTCTGGGGTCATTCCATGTGTTCTGGGGTCACCTCAAGGGGTTCTGGGGTCATTCCATGGGTTCTGGGGTCACCTCAAGGGGTTCTGGGGTCACCTCGGGGGCTTCTGGGGTCACCTCAAGGGGTTCTGGGGTCATTCCATGTGTTCTGGGGTCACCTCGGGGGGTTCTGGGGTCACCTCAAGGGGGTCTGGGGTCATTCCATGTGTTCTGGGGTCACGGTTCTGGGGTCATTCCATGGGTTCTGGGGTCACCTCAGGGGGTTCTGGGGTCACCTCAAGGGGTTCTGGGGTCATTCCATGTGTTCTGGGGTCACCTCGGGGGGTTCTGGGGTCACCTCTCGGGGTGCTGGGGTCATTCCATGTGTTCTGGGGTCACCTCAAGGGGTGCTGGGGTCATTCCATGGGTTCTGGGGTCACCTCAAGGGGTTCTGGGGTCATTCCATGGGTTCTGGGGTCACCTCGGGGGGTTCTGGGGTCACCTCAAGGGGTTCTGGGGTCATTCCATGTGTTCTGGGGTCACCTCAAGGGGTTCTGGGGTCATTCCATGGGTTCTGGGGTCACCTCGGGGGGTTCTGGGGTCACCTCAAGGGGTTCTGGGGTCATTCCATGTGTTCTGTGGTCACCTCAAGGGGTTCTGGGGTCACCTCGGGGGGTTCTGGGGTCACCTCTCGGGGTGCTGGGGTCATTCCATGTGTTCTGGGGTCACCTCAAGGGGTTCTGGGGTCATTCCATGTGTTCTGGGGTCACCTCGGGGGGTTCTGGGGTCATTCCATGGGTTCTGGGGTCACCTCGGGGGGTTCTGGGGTCACCTCGGGGGGTTCTGGGGTCACCTCTCGGGGTGCTGGGCCTCCATGAGGGGTCGTTCGGTGGGTTCTAGGCCCGGAGCCACCGCGAGGGCCTCGGGGAGGATCAGGGGCACGAGGTGGCCGCCCAGGGCATCGCCGGACAGGCCGTAGGTGACACCCCTGGGGACGGGGGGGGGACGGGGGGACACGCTGGGAGGGGGGGGGGGGGCAGGAGATCCCGGGGAACCCATCGGGGATCGAGGGGGAGCAGGAGATCCTCAAGAGGGACCCTCGGATCCAGGGGGAACCCAACGGGGGCCAAGAGGGACAAAGAAATCCTTGGGGAACCCAATGGGGGCCAAGAGGGACCAAGAAATCCTTGGGGAACCCAACGGGGGCCAAGAGGGACCCTCAGATCCAGGGGGAACCCAACGGGGACCCAACAGGGGCCAAGAGGGACCCTCAGATCCATGGGGAACCCAACGGGGACCCAACAGGGGCCAAGAGGGACCCTCAGATCCATGGGGAACCCAACAGGAACCCATCAGGGGCCAAGAGGGACCCTCAGATCCATGGGGAACCCAACAGGGACCCATCAGGGGCCAAGAGGGACCCTCAGATCCATGGGAAACCCAACAGGGACCCATCAGGGGCCAAGAGGGACCCTCAGATCCATGGTTAACCCAACAGGGACCCATCGGGGAGCAGGAGATCCATGGGGAACCCAACAGGGGCCAAGAGGGACCCTCAGATCCATGGGGAACCCAACAGGAACCCATCAGGGGCCAAGAGGGACCCTCAGATCCATGGGGAACCCAACAGGGACCCATCAGGGGCCAAGGGGGACCCTCAGATCCATGGGGAACCCAACAGGGACCCATCGGGGAGCAGGAGATCCATGGGGAACCCAACAGGGGCCAAGAGGGACCCTCAGATCCATGGGAAACCCAACAGGGACCCATCAGGGGCCAAGAGGGACCCTCAGATCCATGGGGAACCCAACAGGGACCCATCAGGGGCCAAGAGGGACCCTCAGATCCATGGGGAACCCAACAGGGACCCATCGGGGAGCAGGAGATCCATGGGGAACCCAACAGGGGCCAAGAGGGACCCTCAGATCCATGGGGAACCCAACAGGAACCCATCAGGGGCCAAGAGGGACCCTCAGATCCATGGGGAACCCAACAGGGACCCATCAGGGGCCAAGAGGGACCCTCAGATCCATGGGGAACCCAACAGGGACCCATCAGGGGCCAAGAGGGACCCTCAGATCCATGGGGAACCCAACAGGAACCCATCAGGGGCCAAGAGGGACCCTCAGATCCATGGGGAACCCAATGGGGACCCAACAGGGGCCAAGAGGGACCCTCAGATCCATGGGGAACCCAACGGGGACCCAACAGGGGCCAAGAGGGACCCTCAGATCCATGGGGAACCCAACGGGGACCCATCAGGGGCCAACGGGGACCCATCAGGGGCTAAGAGGGACCCTCAGATCCATGGGGAACCCAACAGGGACCCATCGGGGAGCAGGAGATCCATGGGGAACCCAACAGGGGCCAAGAGGGACCCTCAGATCCATGGGGAACCCAACAGGAACCCATCAGGGGCCAAGAGGGACCCTCAGATCCATGGGGAACCCAACAGGGACCCATCAGGGGCCAAGAGGGACCCTCAGATCCATGGGGAACCCAACAGGGACCCATCGGGGAGCAGGAGATGGGTGGGGAACCCCCCCTAGATCCCCGGGAGATGGGGCCGAGGAGACCCCCCTGGGCCCGTCTCCCGGCCCGTTTCCAGCTGCGTCGGGACGAGAAGCGAGCGGCCGAGCGCCGGCTTCTCCGTCTCCGGCTGGAGCAGGAGCTGGAGCTCCTGGAGGCCTCGCAGAGCGAGGTGAGGACGCGGACGCGGGCCCAGCACCAGCGGGAGATCCAGGAGCTCGAGCAGCGACTCTCCCTCCGACGAGTCCTCCTGGAGCAGCAGGTACCGAGCTTTTGGGGGGGACCTCGGGGTCGAGGGCACCTCCCCGCGGGGCCTGGGGGGCTCGGGGGCTTCTCCAGGGAGGATGGGAGGTGGGGCTTGGGGTCTCCAAGGACGTTCTGGGGGGTCTCCAAGGACAATTTGGGGGATTTTAAGGTTCTCCAAGGACAATTTGGGGGATTTTGGGGTTCTCCAAGGACAATTTAGGGGGTTTTGGGGTTCTCCAAGGACAATTTGGGGGCTTTGAGGCTCTCCAAGAAGAATTTGGGGTTTTGGGGTTCTCCAAGAAGAATTTGGGGGGTATTGGTGTTCTCCAAGGCAATTTTGGGGGGTTTTGAGGTTCTCCAAGGACAATTTGAGGGGTTTTGAGGTTCTCCAAGGACAATTTGGGGTATTTTGAGGTTCTCCAAGGACAATTTAGGGGGTTTTGAGGTTCTCCAAGAAGAATTTGGGGGATTTTGAGGTTCTCCAAGGACAATTTGAGGGGTTTTGGGGTTCTCCAAGGACAATTTGGGGTATTTTGAGGTTCTCCAAGGACAATTTAGGGGGTTTTGAGGTTCTCCAAGAAGAATTTGGGGGATTTTGAGGTTCTCCAAGGACAATTTGGGGGGGTTTTGGGGTTCTCCAAGAAGAATTTGGGGGCTTCTGAGGTTCTCCAAGGACAATTTGGGGTATTTTGGGGTTCTCCAAGGACAATTTGGGGTATTTTGGGGTTCTCCAAGAATAATTTGGGGGCTTTAGAGGCTCTCCAAGGACAATTTGGGGTATTTTGAGGTTCTCCAAGGACAATTTAGGGGGTTTGGGGTTCTCCAAGGACAATTTAGGGGATTTTGAGGTTCTCCAAGGACAATTTGGGGGATTTTGAGGCTCTCCAAGGACAATTTGGGGGATTTTGGGGTTCTCCAAGAAGAATTTGGGGGCTTTTGAGGCTCTCCAAGGACAATTTGGGGTATTTTGAGGCTCTCCAAGGACAATTTAGGGGGTTTTGGGGTTCTCCAATGACAATTTGGGGGGCTTTGAGGTTCTCCATGGACAAGTGTGGAGGGTTTTAGGGTTCTCCAAGGACAATTTGGGGGGTTTTGGGGTTCTCTAAGGACAATTTGCGGGGTTTTGGGGTTCTCCAAGGACAATTTGGGGGGTTTTGGGGTTCTCCAAGAAGAATTTGGGTGGGGTTGAGGTTCTCCAATGACTATTTAAGAGGTTGGAGGGATCTCTTATTGAGATTTTGGGGTCTTTTGCTGGGATTTTGGTGTCTTTTAGTGAGATTTTGGGTTGTTTTGCTGGGATTTAGGGCGTTCTCCTGGGATTTGGGGCATTTTGCTGGGATTGGGGTTGTTTCGCTGGGATTTGGGGTATTTTCCTTGGGTTTTGGGGTATTTTGCTGGGATTTCGGTGTCCTTGGCTGAGATTTGGGTTGTTTTCCTGGGATCTTGGGGTATTTTGCTGGGATTTTGGTTGCTTCACTGGGATTTTCTGTCTTTTCCTGCGATTTCGGTGTATTTTGCTGGGATTTTGGTGTCCTTAGCTGAGATTCGGGTTGTTTTCCTGGGATTTGGGGGCATTTCCCTGGGATTTGGGGTGTTTTTCTGGGATTTCGGGGCGTTTCGCTGGGATTTGGGGTTTTTTTGCTGGGATTTTGGGATATTTTGCTGGGATTTCGGGATATTTTGCTGGGATTTCAGGGCGTTTCGCCGGGATTTGGGGGTATTTTGCTGGGATTTTGGGGTATTTTGCTGGGATTTCAGTGTCCTTAGCTGAGATTCAGGTTGTTTTCCTGGGATTTGGGGGCATTTCCCTGGGATTTGGGGTGGTTTTTCTGGGATTTCGGGGCGTTTCGCCGGGATTTCGTTTGCTTCACTGGGATTTCGCGTCTTTCCCTGGGATTTCAGTGTCTTTCGCTGGGAATTGGGGGCATTTCTCTGGGATCTCGAGGCGTCCTGCCGGGATTCGTGTGTTTTTTCCTGGGATTTCGCCGCGTCCCCCCCCCCCCCCCCCCCCCTTTCTCTCTCTCCCCCCTCAGGTGGAAGCGGAGCTGCTGTCGCTGCAGGCGGAGCGCTCGGAGCGGATCCGGGCGCTGCTGGAGCGTCAGGCCCGGGAGCTGGAGGCCTTCGACGCCGAGAGCCTGCGCTTGGGCTTCAGCGGGATGGCGCTGGGGGGCCCCCCGGGTCCCGGGGTCCCTCGGAGGCCCGTGCCCCGCAGCGGCTGCCCCTGGACCCACCGCCCCCCGCCTCAGGCGGCCATTTTGAGCGCTTCCTCCTCGCCGGACGCGCCCCTCGCGCCGTTTCCCGCCCTCTTGGCCACGCCCCCTCCCGGCGTTCCCGCCCAATTGGCCACGCCCCCTCCCGGCGTTCCCGCCCAATTGGCCACGCCCCCCGGCGCCAGCCCCCGCCCCCCCCCCCCCGCAGGGACCCTAATTGAAGGGGGGGGGGCACCCCAAAAATGATCAGAATTGAGGGGGGACACCCCAAAAATGGACCCGAGTTTACACAAATGGATGGAACGGAGGGGGGAGACCCCCAAAATGACCCGAATTGGGAGGGGGGGGGCGCCTCAAAAGTGGCTGGAATGGGGAAGGGGGGGGGGACACCCCCGAAAATGACTGGAATTGGGGTGGGGGACCC
The DNA here is from genome assembly GCA_033459285.1 of Clamator glandarius. Lineage (NCBI taxonomy): Eukaryota > Metazoa > Chordata > Aves > Cuculiformes > Cuculidae > Clamator > Clamator glandarius. The sequence goes on along the minus strand of JAUNZM010000865.1, from coordinate 73,779 downwards.
CAAAAACCGACCCTAATTTCCATCAATGAATGTGATAGAGGTGGGAGACCCCCCAAAATAACAGTAATTGGGGGGGACACCCCAAAAATCGACCCGAATTGGGGTGGGGGACCCCAAAAATCGACCCTAATTTCCATCAATGAATGTGATAGAGGTGGGAGACCCCCCAAAATAACAGAAATTGGAGGGGACACCCCAAAAATGACCATATTGGGGGGAGGGACCCCAAAAATCGACCCTAATTGGGGTGAGGGACCCCAAAAATCGACCCTAATTTCCATCAATGAATGTGATAGAGGTGGGAGACCCCCCAAAATAACACAAATTGGAGGGGACACCCCAAAAATCGACCCGAATTGGGGTGGGGGACCCCAAAAATCGACCCTAATTTCCAAAAATCACTTAATAGAGGTGGGAGACCCTCAAAAATGACTCGAATTGGGGGGACACCCCAAAAATCGACCCGAATTGGGGTGGGGGACCCCAAAAATCGACCCTAATTTCCATCAATGAATGTGATAGAGGTGGGAGACCCCCCAAAATAACACAAATTGGAGGGGACACCCCAAAAATGACCATATTGGGGGGAGGGACCCCAAAAATCGACCCTAATTGGGGTGAGGGACCCCAAAAATCGACCCTAATTTCCATCAATGAATGTGATAGAGGTGGGAGACCCCCCAAAATAACAGAAATTGGAGGGGACACCCCAAAAATCGACCCGAATTGGGGTGGGGGACCCCAAAAATCGACCCTAATTTCCAAAAATCACTTAATAGAGGTGGGAGACCCTCAAAAATGACTCGAATTGGGGGGACACCCCAAAAATCGACCCGAATTGGGGTGAGGGACCCCAAAAATCGACCCTAATTTCCATCAATGAATGTGATAGAGGTGGGAGACCCCCCAAAATAACACAAATTGGAGGGGACACCCCAAAAATGACCATATTGGGGGGAGGGACCCCAAAAATCGACCCTAATTGGGGTGAGGGACCCCAAAAATGACTGGAATTGGGGTGAGGGACCCCAAAAATTTACTCTAATTGGGGTGGGGGACCCCCAAGCCCCGAGATTCCCGAGCTGGGGAGGCAAAAAGGATTTTATTTTGAGGCGAATCGCCCCCAAAAATGGTATTTTTTGAGGGGGTGGGACACCCCCAAAGCGCTTTAATTTGGAGTGTTAATGAGGTTAATGAGAAGTTAATGGAGATGATGATGATTAAAGAGGCTCCGCTCACTCTGGGGGGGGGAGGAGGGTGCTAATTAGGGGCTTCATTAGTAACTGGGGAAGCCCTGAGGGTTACTGGGAGGCACTGGGGGTTACTGGGAGGCACTGGGAGGCACTGGAGCTCCCTCGTGGGCTACTGGGAGTTACTGGCGGGGCACTGGGAAGCACTGGGAGGCCCTGGGGGTTACTGGTGGGGCACTGGGAAGCACTGGGAGGCCCTGGGGGTTACTGGTGGGGCACTGGGAAGCACTGGGAGGCCCTGGGGGTTACTGGTGGGGCACTGGGAGGCCCTGGGGGTTACTGGTGGGGCACTGGGAAGCACTGGGAGGCCCTGGGGGTTACTGGTAGGGCACTGGGAGGCCCTGGGGGTTACTGGTGGGGCACTGGGAAGCACTGGGAGGCCCTGGGGGTTACTGGTGGGGCACTGGGAAGCACTGGGAGGCCCTGGGGGTTACTGGTGGGGCACTGGGAAGCACTGGGAGGCCCTGGGGGTTACTGGTGGGGCACTGGGAAGCACTGGGAGGCCCTGGGGGTTACTGGTGGGGCACTGGGAAGCACTGGGAGGCCCTGGGGGTTACTGGTGGGGCACTGGGAGGCCCTGGGGGTTACTGGTGGGGCACTGGGAAGCACTGGGAGGCCCTGGGGGTTACTGGCGGGGCACTGGGAAGCACTGGTGCTTACCGGTGGGGCACTGGGAGTTACTGGGAGGCACTGGCGGTCACTGGGAGTCACTGGTGGGGCACTGGGAGGCACTGGGTGTCACTGGTGGGTCACTGGGAGGCCCTGGGTGTCACTGGTGGGGCACTGGGTGTCACTGGTGGGTCACTGGGAGGCACTGGGTGTCACTGGTGGGTCACTGGGAGACACTCGTGGGTCACTGGGAGGTCCTGGCGGTTACTGGGAGGCACTGGATGTCACTGGTGGGTCACTGGGAGGCCCTGGTGGGTCACTGGGAGGCCCTGGGTGTCACTGGTGGGGCACTGGGAGGCACTGGGAGGCACTGGTGGGTCACTGGGAGGCCCTGGTGGGTCACTGGGAGGCACTGGGAGGCCCTGGTGGGTCACTGGGAGGCACTGGCGGTTACTGGGAGGTCGCTAATTACTAATGAATGAAGCCGGGGAGGGAGGGGCGGGGCTTGACGGCCCCTGATTGGCGGGAAAGCGGCTCCGATTGGCTGCGGGGCACGAGGGAGGCGGGGCTTTTGGCCCCACGTGACGGGAAGAGGGGGCGGGCCTTGAGGGGGCGGGAAGGCGGCGGCGGCTCCTGATTGGCGGGGCGGGATTGGGCGGGCGGGAAGGGCGAGCGAGCGCTGTTTCCGGGTCACGTGACGGCGTTAAAGGCGCCGCCGCCGCCGCCGCCGCGGGGCTCGGGGAGGGGGGGGGGAAGCGATGGCGAAGGGCGAGGAGGTGAACGTGTTCCTGTTCGTGCCCAACCTCATCGGTGAGGGGCCACTGGGAGGGGACTGGGAGCCACTGGGAGGGGATGGGAAGGGCTGGGAGGTGATGGGGAGGCGCTGGGAGGGGACCGGGATGGACTGGGATGGACTGGAGGGCAACTGGGAGGGGACTGGGAGGGGCTGAGTGGACTGGAGGGCAACTGGGAACCACTGGGAGGGGACTAGGTGTAACTGGGAACCACTGGGAGGGGACTAGGTGTAACTGGGAACCACTGGGAAGGGATGGGAAGGGCTGGGAGGTGATGGGGAGGCGCTGGGAGGGTCTGGAGGGCAACTGGGAGGGGACTGGGAGGGGCTGAGTGGACTGGAGGGCAACTGGGAACCACTGGGAGGGGACTAAGTATAACTGGGAACCACTGGAAGGGGACTAGGTGTAACTGGGAACCACTGGGAGGGGACTAAGTGTAACTGGGAACCACTGTGAGGGGATGGGAAGGGCTGGGAGGTGATGGGGAGGCGCTGGGAGGGGACCGGGATGGACTGGAGGGCAACTGGGAGGGGCTGAGTGGACTGGAGGGCAACTGGGAACCACTGGGAGGGGATTGGGAGTCACTGGGAGGGGGTGGGAAGGGCTGGGAGGTGATGGGGAGGCGCTGGGAGGGGGATGGGATGGACTGGGATGGACTGGAGGGCAACTGGGAGGGGACTGGGAGGGGCTGAGTGGACTGGAGGGCAACTGGGAACCACTGGGAGGGGACTGGGAGCCACTGGGAGGGGGTGGGAAGGGCTGGGAGGTGATGGGGAGGCGCTGGGAGGGGACCGGGATGGACTGGGATGGACTGGAGGGCGACTGGGAGGGGCTGAGTGGACTGGAGGGCAACTGGGAACCACTGGGAGGGGATTGGGAGGCACTGGGAGGGGACTGGGTGTAACTGGGAACCACGGGGAGGGGACTGGGAGCCACTGGGAGGGGCTGGTGGGGGATGCGAGGGGACTGGGTGGACTGGAGGGCAACTGGGAATCACTGGGAGGGGATTGAGAGGCACTGGGAGGGGCTGATGGGGAATGGGAGGGGCCTGGGTGGACTGGAGGTCAACTGGGATGGACTGGGAGGGGACTTCGTGGACTCCAGGGCAACTGGGATGGACTGGGAGGGGACTGGGTGGACTGGAGGGCAACTGGGAACCATTGGGAGGGGATTAGGAGGGGACTGGGAGGAACTGGAAACCACTGGGAGGGGACTGGGTGGACTGAAGGGCAACTGGGAGGGCCTGGTTGGGGATGGGAGGGGACTGGGTGGACTGGAGAGCAACTGGGAATCACTGGGAGGGGATTGGGAGGGGACTGGGAGGAACTGGAAACCACTGGGAGGGGACTGGGTGGACTGGAGAGCAACTGGGAGGGGATTGGGAGGGGACTGGGAGGAACTGGAAACCACTGGGAGGGGACTGGGTGGACTGGAGGGCAACTGGGAGGCACTGGGGGCTACTGGGAGGGTCCCTGGGAGCAACTGGGTTGGGGTCGGGGAGGGCGGCGGGCGGTGCGGGGAGGGTGTGGTCGTTACTGGTTGTTACTGGTTCTTACTGGGAGTGAACTGGGGGGCCCTGGGCGGCCCTGAGGGAGGTTGAGAGGCATTGGGGGCGACCGGGAGGGTCCCTGGGAGCAACTGGGTTGGGGTCGGGGAGGGCGGCGGGCGGTGCGGGGAGGGTGTGGGCGGTACTGGTTGTTACTGGTTCTTACTGGGAGGCACTGGGCGCCAGGCTACGCCCGGGTGGTGCTGGCGGCCGCCTCCTTCTACCTGATGCCGGAGGCCCCGGGGCCCGCGGCCGCCTGCTACGTCCTGAGCGCCGCGCTCGACGCCCTCGACGGCCACGCCGCACGCCTGCTGGGGCAGGGTGAGCAGACTGGGAGGGACTGGGAGGGACTGGGAGGGACTGGGAGGGGGCTGGGACGCACTGGAGGGGATTGGGGGGTGATGGGAGGGGCTGGGAGGGACTGGGAGGGGTTTAGGGAGAGACTGGGAGGGACTGGGAGGGACTGGGGGAGTTTAGGGGGCGACTGGGAGAGACTGGGAGGGGATTGGGGGGAACTGGGAGGGACTGGGGGGGTTTAGGGGGCGACTGGGAGAGACTGGGAGGGACTGGGGGGGTTTAGGGGGCGACTGGGAGGGGATTGGGGAGAACTGGGAGGGACTGGGGGGGTTTAGGGGGCAACTGGGAGAGACTGGGAGGGACTGGGGGGGTTTAGGGGGCGACTGGGAGGGGATTGGGGAGAACTGGGAGGGACTGGGGGGGTTTAGGGGGCAACTGGGAGAGACTGGGAGGGGACAGGGGGAGTTTAGGGGGCGACTGGGAGAGACTGGGAGGGGATTGGGGGGAACTGGGAGGGACTGGGGGGGTTTAGGGGGCGACTGGGAGAGACTGGGAGGGGACTGGGGGAGTTTAGGGGGCGACTGGGAGAGACTGGGAGGGGATTGGGGGGAACTGGGAGGGACTGGGGGGGTTTAGGGGGCGACTGGGAGAGACTGGGAGGGGATTGGGGGGAACTGGGAGGGACTGGGGGGGTTTAGGGGGCTACTGGGAGAGACTGGGAGGGGATTGGGGGGAACTGGGAGGGACTGGGGGGGTTTAGGGGGCAACTGGGAGAGACTGGGAGGGGATTGGGGGGAACTGGGAGGGACTGGGGGGGTTTAGGGGGCGACTGGGAGAGACTGGGAGGGGATTGGGGGGAACTGGGTGGGACTGGGGGGGTTTAGGGGGCGACTGGGAGAGACTGGGAGGGGATTGGGGGGAACTGGGAGGGACTGGGGGGGTTTAGGGGGCGACTGGGAGAGACTGGGAGGGGACTGGGGGAGTTTAGGGGGCGACTGGGAGAGACTGGGAGGGGATTGGGGGGAACTGGGAGGGACTGGCGGGGTTTAGGGGGCGACTGGGCGAGACTGGGAGGGGACTGGGGGGTTTAGGGGGCGACTGGGAGGGGATTGGGGGGAACTGGGAGGGACTGGGGGGGTTTAGGGGGCGACTGGGAGAGACTGGGGGGGTTTAGGGGGCGACTGGGAGGGGATTGGGGGGAACTGGGAGGGACTGGGGGGGTTTAGGGGGCGACTGGGAGAGACTGGGAGGGGAATGGGGGGGTTTAGGGGGCGACTGGGAGAGACTGGGAGGGGACTGGGGGGGTTTAGGGGGCGACTGGGAGAGACTGGGAGGGGATTGGGGGGAACTGGGAGGGACTGGGGGGGTTTAGGGGGTGACTGGGAGGGGATTGGGGGGAACTGGGAGGAACTGGGGGGGTTTCGGAGGAGACTGGGAGGGGATTGGGGGGAACTGGGAGGAACTGGGGGGGTTTAGGGGGTGACTTGGAGGGGATTGGCGAACTGGGAGAGAATTAGGGGGCTACTGGGAGATACTGGGAGGCACTGGGAGAGAATTAGGGGGCTACTGGGAGATACTGGGAGGCACTGGGAGAGAATTAGGGGGCTACTGGGAGATACTGGGAGGCACTGGGAGAGAATTAGGGGGCTACTGGGAGATACTGGGAGGCACTGGGAGAGAATTAGGGGGCTACTGGGAGATACTGGGAGGCACTGGGAGAGAATTAGGGGGCTACTGGGAGATACTGGGAGGCACTGGGAGAGAATTAGGGGGCTACTGGGAGGCACTGGGAGAGAATTAGGGGGCTACTGGGAGATACTGGGAGGCACTGGGTGTTGCCGGTGTGGGCCCAGGGAGGGCAGTGTGTGGTACTGGTCTGTACTGGTCTGTACTGGTCTGTACTGGTTTGGCTCAGGTTCCCAGCTGGGGGCCATGCTGGACATGCTGAGCGACCGGCTCTGCCTGCAGCTGCGGGGGGGCACCGGTCCATACTGGTCCATACTGGTTTATACTGGTCCATACTGGTTTATACTGGTCTCTACTGGTTTCCAGGTTCCCGGCTGGGGGCCATGCTGGACATGCTGAGCGACCGGCTCTGCTCGCTCTGCCTGCAGCTGGGGGGGCACCAGTCCATACCAGTCCATACCAGTCCATACCAGTCCATACTGGTCCATACTGGTTTATACTGGTTTATACTGGTCTCTACTGGTCTCTACTGGTTTCCAGGTTCCCGGCTGGGGGCCATGCTGGACATGCTGAGCGACCGGCTCTGCTCGCTCTGCCTGCAGCTGGGGGGGCACCGGTCCATACCAGTCCATACCACTCCATACTGGTCCATACTGGTTTATACTGGTTTATACTGGTCTCTACTGGTTTCCAGGTTCCCGGCTGGGGGCCATGCTGGACATGCTGACCGACCGGCTCTGCTCGCTCTGCCTGCAGCTGGGGGGGCACCGGTCCATACCAGTCCATACCGGTCCATACTGGTCCATACTGGTTTATACTGGTTTATACTGGTCTCTACTGGTTTCCAGGTTCCCGGCTGGGGGCCATGCTGGACATGCTGACCCGACCGGCTCTGCTCGCTCTGCCTGCAGCTCCACCTGGCTCAGCTTTACCCCCCGCGCGACCCCCCTGCTGCAGTTCAGCGTCTGCACGGACATCGCCAGCCACTGGCTGCACATGCACTGGTGGGCGGGGCTTAAAAAAGGGGGAGGGCGGGGCTATTGGGGAGGGGGCGTGGCTATTGGGGAGGGGGCGTGGCTTGGAGCGGGACCTCCCATTGGGTACAATGGGAGGGGACGGGGCTTATTGCTAGTCACGGGGCTGAGTGGGGGCCTAGAGGGGGCGTGGCTTGGAGGCAGGGGGCGTGGCTTGGAGCGGGAGCGCCTGTTGGGTACACTAGGAAGGGGCGTGGCTTGAAAAGGGGGCGTGGCTTGGAGCAGGACCTCCCATTGGGTACAATGGGAGGGGGCGGGGCTTATTGCCAGCCAGTAGTTTGCAGACATAGGGCTGGGTGGGGGCCTAGAGGGGGCGTGCCTTGGAGAAAGGGGGCGTGGCTAGGAGCAGGAGCTCCTATTGGGTACAATAGGAAGGGGAGGGGCTTTGGGAAGGGGTGGGGCTTGGAGCAGGAGCTCCCATTGGGTACAATAGGAAGGGGCGGGGCTTTTGGGAAGGGGCGGGGCTAGGAGCAGGAGCTCCCATTGGGTACAATAGGAAGGGGTGGGGCTTTGGAAAGGGGGCGGGGCTTGGAGCAGGAGCTCCCATTGGGTACACTAGGAAGGGGCGTGGCCTATCAGCAGCCACTGGTTTGCTCACATGCTGGTGGGTGGAGCTTAAAGGGGCGGGGCTTAGAGCAGGGGTGTCCATTGCCTGCATTGGGAAGGGGTGGGGCTTAATGGAGGGGGCGGGGCTTAAAGCAGGAGCTCCCATTGGGTGCCATGGGCAGGGGGCGGGGCTTGGGGGTCAATCAGGCCCCTCCCACTTCCCCACCAGTGCTCCCAGTCCCCCCCCTTGCTCCCATTCCAGTGACCCCCAATCACCTCCCAGTTCCCCCAGTCCCTTCCCAGTCACCTCCCAGTTCCTCTTGCTCTATCCCAATCCCCTCCCAGTCCTCCCAGTGCCCCCCAATCCCCTCCCAGTCCTCCCAGTGCCCCCCAATCCCCTCCCAGTCCTCCCAGTGCCCCCCAATCCCCTCCCAGTCCTCCCAGTGCCCCCCAATCCCCTCCCAGTCCCTGTTGCTCTATCCCAGTGCCCTCCCAGTGCCCTCCCAGTCCCTCTTGCTCAACCCCAGTCCCCTCCCAGTCATCCCAGTCCCTCCCAGAGCAATGGGCAGGGGGTGTGGCCTTTGTTTACCATATAAGGGCAATGGGTGGGGTTTGTGGGGAAAGGGGGCGTGGCCTGACCCAGGCCCCGCCCCCCCAGCGCGACCCTGCAGGGCGGGGGGAGCCACAAGAGCGTGGGGGGGGACGGCCCTTCCCTGCTGCGCCTCTACTACAGCTCCAGGGTGAGACTGGGAGCACTGGGAGGGGACTGGGAGGGACTGGGATGGGACTGGAGGGGACTGGAGTGGACTGGGAGGGACTGGGATGGGATTGGAAGGGACTGGGAGGGACTGGGATGGGATTGGAAGGGACTGGGATGGGATTGTAGGGGGCTGGAGTGGACTGGGAGGGACTGGGATGGGATTGGAAGGGACTGGAGTGGACTGGGAGGGACTGGGATGGGATTGGAGTGGACTGGGAGGGACTGGGATGGGATTGGAGGGGGCTGGAGTGGACTGGGAGGGACTGGGATGGGATTGGAGGGGGCTGGAGTGGACTGGGAGGGACTGGGATGGGATTGGAGTGGACTGGGAGGGACTGGGATGGGATTGGAGGGGGCTGGAGTGGACTGGGAGGGACTGGGATGGGATTGGAGGGGGCTGGAGTGGACTGGGAGGGACTGGGATGGGATTGGAGGGGGCTGGAGTGGACTGGGATGGGATTGGAGTGGACTGGGAGGGACTGGGATGGGATTGGAAGGGACTGGGAGGGACTGGGAGGGGAGTGGGGGGCACTGGGATGAACTGGGAGGGGAGTGGGGGGCACTGGGAGGGGGTTGGGGGGGACACTGGGAGGGGACTGGGAGCACTGGGGGGCACTGGGAGGAGGTGGGAAAGGGCACTGGGAGGGACTGGGATGAACTGGGGAGGGTCTGGGAGGGACCAGAAGGGGCTGCGGGGTCGCTGGGCTTAACTGGGAGGCACTGGGGGGGGGAACTGGGAGGCACTGGGGGGGGGAACTGGGAGGCACTGGGGGGGGGAACTGGGAGGCACTGGGGGGGGAAACTGAGAGGCACTGGGGGGGGGAACTGGGAGGCACTGGGGGGGGGAACTGGGAGGCACTGGGGGGGGGAACTGGGAGGCACTGGGGGGGGGAACTGGGAGGCACTGGGGGGGGGAACTGGGAGGCACTGGGGGGGGAACTGGGAGGCACTGGGGGGGGGGAACTGGGAGGCACTGGGGGGGGGAACTGGGAGGCACTGGGGGGGGGAACTGGGAGGCACTGGGGGGGGGAACTGGGAGGCACTGGGGGGGGAACTGGGAGGCACTGGGGGGGGAACTGGGAGGCACTGGGGGGGGGAACTGGGAGGCACTGGGGGGGGGGAACTGGGAGGCACTGGGGGGGGAACTGGGAGGCACTGGGGGGGGAACTGGGAGGCACTGGTGTGAACTGGTGCAGGCGCTGCTGTTCCTGCTCTGTGCTGGGAACGAGGCCTTTTTCTGCTGCCTCTTCCTCGTCTACCACTGGGAGGGACCAACTGGTGAGACTGGGAGCACTGGGAGGGCACTGGGAGGGGACTGGGAGGCCCTGGGGGTTACTGGGAGTTACTGGTGAGGCCCTGGGGGTTACTGGGAGTTACTGGTGTGACCCTGGGAGGCCCTGGGGGTTACTGGGAGTTACTGGTGTGACCCTGGGAGGCCCTGGGGGTTACTGGGAGTTACTGGTGTGACCCTGGGAGGCCCTGGGGGTTACTGGGAGTTACTGGTGTGACCCTGGGAGGCCCTGGGGGTTACTGGGAGTTACTGGTGTGACCCTGGGAGACCCTGGGGCTTACTGGGAGTTACTGGTGAGGCCCTGGGGGTTACTGGGAGTTACTGGTGTGGCCCTGGGGGTTACTGGGAGTTACTGGTGTGACCCTGGGAGGCCCTGGGGGTTACTGGGAGTTACTGGTGTGACCCTGGGAGGCCCTGGGGGTTACTGGGAGTTACTGGTGTGGCCCTGGGGGTTACTGGGAGTTACTGGTGTGACCCTGGGAGACCCTGGGGCTTACTGGGAGTTACTGGTGAGGCCCTGGGGGTTACTGGGAGTTACTGGTGTGGCCCTGGGAGGCCCTGGGGGTTACTGGTGTGGCCCGGGGGGAGCGCTGGGAGGGCCGCGGGGGGTTACTGGTCCCTTACTGGTCCTTACTGGTGTCCCGGGCAGTGTTCCCGGGGGGGCCGGGGCTGTACTGGGCCGGACTGGTGGCCGCCGCCCCCCTGGCCGCCCTCAAACTGGGAGTGAACGTGGTGCAGCTCGGGGGGGCCGCGCGCCGCCTGGCAGCCATCGACCGCGCCGAGCGCCTGCGCCGCCAATAAACCAGTACGAACCAGTACAAACCAGTATGCACCAGTACGCACCCCACGCGGGCACCGGGAGCGACGGTGACGGGGGGGAAAGGGCACTGGGAGGGAGGAAAAGGGCACTGGGAGGGACTGGGAGGGGGGAAAAGGGGACTGGGAGATACTGGGAGGGGGGGAAAAGGGGACTGGGAGATACTGGGAGGGGGGAAAAGGGGACTGGGAGGGACTGGGAGGGGGGAAAAGGGCACTGGGAGGGACTGGGAGGGGGGAAAAGGGGACTGGGAGGCACTGGGAAGGGGGAAAAGGGCACTGGGAGGGGGGAAAAGGGCACTGGGAGGGGGGAAAAGGGGACTGGGAGGGACTGGGAGACACTGGGAGGGGAGAAGAAGAGACTGGGAGGGACTGGGAGACACTGGGAGGGGAGAAGAAGAGACTGGGAGGGACTGGGAGACACTGGGAGGGGAGAAGAAGAGACTGGGAGGGACTGGGAGATACTGGGAGGGGAGAAGAAGAGACTGGGAGGGACTGGGAGATACGGGGAGGGGAGAAGAAGAGACTGGGAGGGACTGGGAGATACTGGGAGGGGAGAAGAAGAGACTGGGAGGGACTGGGAGCTACTGGGAGGGGAGAAGAAGAGACTGGGAGGGACTGGGAGATACTGGGAGGGGAGAAGAAGAGACTGGGAGGGACTGGGAGATACTGGGAGGGGAGAAGAAGAGACTGGGAGGGACTGGGAGATACTGGGAGGGGAGAAGAAGAGACTGGGAGGGACTGGAGCTGTGGTTCCACCAACCCCTTTGAGATGCGGCTTCACCGTTAGCTCGTTAAGCCCTCAGCTAATTAAGGAAGGGGCTTAATTATGGGATGGGGAGGAACAAAGACATGAGGAGGGGCCACCAACCTCCTTCTAGGTCACCTTGTGGTGGCCACAAGCCCCATGGTGGCCACCAAACCCCTCTAGAGACCCAACCGCCAACCCTCCCTTGAGACGCGGCTTCATCGCTAGCTCGTTAAGCCCTCAGCTAATTAAGGAAGGGGGTTAATTATGGGATGGGGAGGAACAAACACATGTGGAGGGACCACCAACCTCCTTCTAGGTCACCTTGTGGTGGCCACAAACCCCTCTAGAGACCCAACCGCCAACCCTCCCTTGAGACGCGGCTTCACCGCTGGCTCGTTAAGCCCCGTGGCTGATGAACGAGGGGTTTTTAATTGCGTAGGGGAGCCGGACGGGGGGGGGGGGGGCGGCCCTCAGAGGCGGCGGATCTTCATCTGGCTCTTCTTGAGGGAGTAGTAGAAGCCCTTCCACTGGGCCCAGTTGATGCCGTTGGCGTAGGAGAGGTGGGAGCCGCCCAGGTAGAAGCCGTTGAGGTTGGAGAAGTGGCAGCTCTTGAACCACCAGGCGCCCGAGGAGAGGGCGGCGCAATTCTGCACGTAGAGGTCCTGGTCCCGGTCGAAGGTCGAGAACTTCTGCCCGTTGTGGTAGCTCAGCGAGTCGCCTGCAGGGGAGGGGAAGCGCGGCCTGAGGGGGCGACCGGGCTGGGGGGGCTCCAACATGGCCGCCGTTGACCCCCATCCATGCTCATGTGGAGTTCGTGGCCTCCAACATGGCCGCCATCGGGCTAGTGGCCTCCAAAATGGCCGCCACTGGCCCCCTCTCCATGCTCATGTAGAGTTGGTCGCCTCCAATATGGCTACCATTCACTTAGTGGCCTCCAACATGGCTGCCGCTGGCCCCTTCCCATGCTCATGTTGACTTGGTGACCTCCAACATGGCTGCCACCAGCCTAGTGGCCTCCAACATGGCCGCCATTAACCTAGTGGAATCCAACATGGCCGCCATTAACCTAGTGGAATCCAACATGGCCGCCATTCACCTAGTGGAATCCAACACGGCCGCCATTCACCTAGTGGAATCCAACATGGCCGCCATTAACCTAGTGGAATCCAACATGGCCGCCATTAACCTAGTGGAATCCAACATGGCCGCCATTAACCTAGTGGAATCCAACACGGCCGCCATTAACCTAGTGGAATCCAACATGGCCGCCATTAACCTAGTGGAATCCAACATGGCCGCCATTAACCTAGTGGAATCCAACATGGCCGCCATTCACCTAGTGGAATCCAACATGGCCGCCATTCACCTAGTGGCCTCCAACATGGCCGCCATTCACCTAGTGGAATCCAACATGGCCGCCATTAACCTAGTGGAATCCAACATGGCCGCCATTCACCTAGTGGAATCCAACATGGCCGCCATTAACCTAGTGGAATCCAACACGGCCGCCATTAACCTAGTGGAATCCAACATGGCCGCCATTAACCTAGTGGAATCCAACACGGCCGCCATTAACCTAGTGGAATCCAACATGGCCGCCATTAACCTAGTGGAATCCAACACGGCCGCCATTAACCTAGTGGAATCCAACATGGCCGCCATTAACCTAGTGGAATCCAACATGGCCGCCATTAACCTAGTGGAATCCAACATGGCCGCCATTCACCTAGTGGAATCCAACACGGCCGCCATTAACCTAGTGGAATCCAACATGGCCGCCATTCACCTAGTGGAATCCAACATGGCCGCCATTAACCTAGTGGAATCCAACACGGCCGCCATTAACCTAGTGGAATCCAACATGGCCGCCATTAACCTAGTGGCCTCCAACACGGCCGCCATTAACCTAGTGGCCTCCAACATGGCCGCCATTCACCTAGTGGAATCCAACATGGCCGCCATTCACCTAGTGGAATCCAACATGGCCGCCATTCACCTAGTGGAATCCAACATGGCCGCCATTAACCTAGTGGAATCCAACATGGCCGCCATTAACCTAGTGGAATCCAACATGGCCGCCATTAACCTAGTGGCCTCCAACACGGCCGCCATTAACCTAGTGGAATCCAACACGGCCGCCATTAACCTAGTGGAATCCAACATGGCCGCCATTAACCTAGTGGAATCCAACATGGCCGCCATTAACCTAGTGGAATCCAACATGGCCGCCATTAACCTAGTGGAATCCAACACGGCCGCCATTAACCTAGTGGAATCCAACATGGCCGCCATTCACCTAGTGGAATCCAACATGGCCGCCATTCACCTAGTGGAATCCAACACGGCCGCCATTCACCTAGTGGAATCCAACATGGCCGCCATTAACCTAGTGGAATCCAACATGGCCGCCATTAACCTAGTGGAATCCAACATGGCCGCCATTAACCTAGTGGAATCCAACATGGCCGCCATTAACCTAGTGGCCTCCAACACGGCCGCCATTAACCTAGTGGAATCCAACATGGCCGCCATTAACCTAGTGGAATCCAACATGGCCGCCATTCACCTAGTGGAATCCAACATGGCCGCCATTAACCTAGTGGAATCCAACATGGCCGCCATTAACCTAGTGGAATCCAACATGGCCGCCATTAACCTAGTGGAATCCAACATGGCCGCCATTAACCTAGTGGAATCCAACATGGCCGCCATTCACCTAGTGGAATCCAACATGGCCGCCATTTACCTAGTGGAATCCAACATGGCCGCCATTCACCTAGTGGAATCCAACATGGCCGCCATTAACCTAGTGGAATCCAACATGGCCGCCATTCACCTAGTGGAATCCAACATGGCCGCCATTCACCTAGTGGAATCCAACATGGCCGCCATTAACCTAGTGGAATCCAACATGGCCGCCATTAACCTAGTGGAATCCAACATGGCCGCCATTCACCTAGTGGAATCCAACACGGCCGCCATTAACCTAGTGGAATCCAACATGGCCGCCATTCACCTAGTGGAATCCAACATGGCCGCCATTAACCTAGTGGAATCCAACATGGCCGCCATTAACCTAGTGGCCTCCAACACGGCCGCCATTAACCTAGTGGAATCCAACATGGCCGCCATTCACCTAGTGGAATCCAACATGGCCGCCATTCACCTAGTGGAATCCAACACGGCCGCCATTAACCTAGTGGAATCCAACATGGCCGCCATTCACCTAGTGGAATCCAACATGGCCGCCATTCACCTAGTGGAATCCAACATGGCCGCCATTAACCTAGTGGAATCCAACATGGCCGCCATTCACCTAGTGGAATCCAACATGGCCGCCATTAACCTAGTGGAATCCAACACGGCCGCCATTAACCTAGTGGAATCCAACATGGCCGCCATTAACCTAGTGGCCTCCAACACGGCCGCCATTAACCTAGTGGCCTCCAACATGGCCGCCATTCACCTAGTGGAATCCAACATGGCCGCCATTCACCTAGTGGAATCCAACATGGCCGCCATTTACCTAGTGGAATCCAACATGGCCGCCATTAACCTAGTGGAATCCAACATGGCCGCCATTAACCTAGTGGAATCCAACATGGCCGCCATTCACCTAGTGGAATCCAACACGGCCGCCATTAACCTAGTGGAATCCAACACGGCCGCCATTAACCTAGTGGAATCCAACATGGCCGCCATTCACCTAGTGGAATCCAACACGGCCACCATTAACCTAGTGGAATCCAACATGGCCGCCATTAACCTAGTGGAATCCAACACGGCCGCCATTAACCTAGTGGAATCCAACATGGCCGCCATTAACCTAGTGGAATCCAACATGGCCGCCATTCACCTAGTGGCCTCCAACACGGCCGCCATTCACCTAGTGGAATCCAACATGGCCGCCATTAAGCTAGTGGAATCCAACATGGCCGCCATTAAGCTAGTGGAATCCAACATGGCCGCCATTCACCTAGTGGAATCCAACATGGCCGCCATTCACCTAGTGGAATCCAACATGGCCGCCATTAACCTAGTGGAATCCAACATGGCCGCCATTCACCTAGTGGAATCCAACACGGCCGCCATTCACCTAGTGGAATCCAACATGGCCGCCATTCACCTAGTGGAATCCAACATGGCCGCCATTCACCTAGTGGAATCCAACATGGCCGCCATTAACCTAGTGGAATCCAACATGGCCGCCATTAACCTAGTGGAATCCAACATGGCCGCCATTAACCTAGTGGAATCCAACATGGCCGCCATTCACCTAGTGGAATCCAACACGGCCGCCATTAACCTAGTGGAATCCAACACGGCCGCCATTAACCTAGTGGAATCCAACATGGCCGCCATTAACCTAGTGGAATCCAACACGGCCGCCATTAACCTAGTGGAATCCAACATGGCCGCCATTAACCTAGTGGAATCCAACACGGCCGCCATTCACCTAGTGGAATCCAACATGGCCGCCATTAACCTAGTGGAATCCAACATGGCCGCCATTCACCTAGTGGAATCCAACATGGCCGCCATTAACCTAGTGGAATCCAACACGGCCGCCATTAACCTAGTGGAATCCAACATGGCCGCCATTAACCTAGTGGAATCCAACACGGCCGCCATTCACCTAGTGGAATCCAACATGGCCGCCATTAACCTAGTGGAATCCAACATGGCCGCCATTCACCTAGTGGCCTCCAACACGGCCGCCATTAACCTAGTGGAATCCAACATGGCCGCCATTAAGCTAGTGGAATCCAACATGGCCGCCATTAACCTAGTGGAATCCAACATGGCCGCCATTAACCTAGTGGAATCCAACATGGCCGCCATTCACCTAGTGGAATCCAACATGGCCGCCATTAACCTAGTGGCCTCCAACACGGCCGCCATTCACCTAGTGGAATCCAACATGGCCGCCATTAAGCTAGTGGAATCCAACATGGCCGCCATTAACCTAGTGGAATCCAACATGGCCGCCATTCACCTAGTGGAATCCAACATGGCCGCCATTAACCTAGTGGAATCCAACATGGCCGCCATTAACCTAGTGGAATCCAAGATGGCCGCCATTCACCTAGTGGAATCCAACACGGCCGCCATTAACCTAGTGGAATCCAACATGGCCGCCATTCACCTAGTGGAATCCAACATGGCCGCCATTCACCTAGTGGAATCCAACATGGCCGCCATTAACCTAGTGGAATCCAACATGGCCGCCATTAACCTAGTGGAATCCAACACGGCCGCCATTCACCTAGTGGAATCCAACACGGCCGCCATTAACCTAGTGGAATCCAACACGGCCGCCATTAACCTAGTGGAATCCAACATGGCCGCCATTCACCTAGTGGAATCCAACATGGCCGCCATTAACCTAGTGGAATCCAACATGGCCGCCATTAACCTAGTGGAATCCAACATGGCCGCCATTCACCTAGTGGAATCCAACATGGCCGCCATTAACCTAGTGGAATCCAACATGGCCGCCATTAACCTAGTGGAATCCAACATGGCCGCCATTCACCTAGTGGAATCCAACATGGCCGCCATTCACCTAGTGGAATCCAACATGGCCGCCATTCACCTAGTGGAATCCAACATGGCCGCCATTAACCTAGTGGAATCCAACATGGCCGCCATTCACCTAGTGGAATCCAACATGGCCGCCATTCACCTAGTGGAATCCAACATGGCCGCCATTAACCTAGTGGAATCCAACATGGCCGCCATTAACCTAGTGGAATCCAACATGGCCGCCATTCACCTAGTGGAATCCAACACGGCCGCCATTAACCTAGTGGCCTCCAACATGGCCGCCATTCACCTAGTGGAATCCAACATGGCCGCCATTAACCTAGTGGAATCCAACATGGCCGCCATTCACCTAGTGGAATCCAACATGGCCGCCATTCACCTAGTGGAATCCAACATGGCCGCCATTCACCTAGTGGAATCCAACACGGCCGCCATTAACCTAGTGGAATCCAACATGGCCGCCATTAACCTAGTGGAATCCAACATGGCCGCCATTAACCTAGTGGAATCCAACACGGCCGCCATTCACCTAGTGGAATCCAACATGGCCGCCATTCACCTAGTGGAATCCAACACGGCCGCCATTAACCTAGTGGAATCCAACATGGCCGCCATTAACCTAGTGGAATCCAACATGGCCGCCATTAACCTAGTGGAATCCAACACGGCCGCCATTAACCTAGTGGCCTCCAACATGGCCGCCATTCACCTAGTGGAATCCAACACGGCCGCCATTAACCTAGTGGAATCCAACATGGCCGCCATTAACCTAGTGGAATCCAACATGGCCGCCATTAACCTAGTGGAATCCAACACGGCCGCCATTAACCTAGTGGAATCCAACATGGCCGCCATTAACCTAGTGGAATCCAACACGGCCGCCATTAACCTAGTGGAATCCAACATGGCCGCCATTAACCTAGTGGAATCCAACACGGCCGCCATTCACCTAGTGGCCTCCAACATGGCCGCCATTCACCTAGTGGAATCCAACACGGCCGCCATTAACCTAGTGGAATCCAACATGGCCGCCATTTACCTAGTGGAATCCAACATGGCCGCCATTAACCTAGTGGAATCCAACACGGCCGCCATTAACCTAGTGGAATCCAACATGGCCGCCATTAACCTAGTGGCCTCCAACACGGCCGCCATTAACCTAGTGGCCTCCAACATGGCCGCCATTCACCTAGTGGAATCCAACATGGCCGCCATTAACCTAGTGGAATCCAACATGGCCGCCATTAACCTAGTGGAATCCAACATGGCCGCCATTAACCTAGTGGAATCCAACATGGCCGCCATTAACCTAGTGGCCTCCAACACGGCCGCCATTAACCTAGTGGAATCCAACACGGCCGCCATTAACCTAGTGGAATCCAACATGGCCGCCATTAACCTAGTGGCATCCAACACGGCCGCCATTAACCTAGTGGAATCCAACATGGCCGCCATTAACCTAGTGGAATCCAACATGGCCGCCATTAACCTAGTGGAATCCAACACGGCCGCCATTCACCTAGTGGAATCCAACATGGCCGCCATTAACCTAGTGGAATCCAACATGGCCGCCATTCACCTAGTGGAATCCAACACGGCCGCCATTCACCTAGTGGAATCCAACATGGCCGCCATTAACCTAGTGGAATCCAACATGGCCGCCATTAACCTAGTGGAATCCAACACGGCCGCCATTCACCTAGTGGAATCCAACACGGCCGCCATTAACCTAGTGGAATCCAACATGGCCGCCATTAACCTAGTGGAATCCAACATGGCCGCCATTAACCTAGTGGAATCCAACATGGCCGCCATTAACCTAGTGGAATCCAACATGGCCGCCATTAACCTAGTGGCCTCCAACATGGCCGCCATTAACCTAGTGGAATCCAACATGGCCGCCATTAACCTAGTGGAATCCAACATGGCCGCCATTAAGCTAGTGGAATCCAACATGGCCGCCATTAACCTAGTGGCCTCCAACACGGCCGCCATTAACCTAGTGGAATCCAACATGGCCGCCATTAACCTAGTGGAATCCAACATGGCCGCCATTCACCTAGTGGAATCCAACATGGCCGCCATTAACCTAGTGGAATCCAACATGGCCGCCATTAACCTAGTGGAATCCAACATGGCCGCCATTAACCTAGTGGAATCCAACATGGCCGCCATTAACCTAGTGGAATCCAACATGGCCGCCATTCACCTAGTGGAATCCAACATGGCCGCCATTTACCTAGTGGAATCCAACATGGCCGCCATTCACCTAGTGGAATCCAACATGGCCGCCATTAACCTAGTGGAATCCAACATGGCCGCCATTCACCTAGTGGAATCCAACATGGCCGCCATTAACCTAGTGGAATCCAACATGGCCGCCATTAACCTAGTGGAATCCAACATGGCCGCCATTCACCTAGTGGAATCCAACACGGCCGCCATTAACCTAGTGGCCTCCAACATGGCCGCCATTCACCTAGTGGAATCCAACATGGCCGCCATTAACCTAGTGGAATCCAACATGGCCGCCATTAACCTAGTGGCCTCCAACACGGCCGCCATTAACCTAGTGGAATCCAACATGGCCGCCATTCACCTAGTGGAATCCAACATGGCCGCCATTCACCTAGTGGAATCCAACATGGCCGCCATTCACCTAGTGGAATCCAACACGGCCGCCATTAACCTAGTGGAATCCAACATGGCCGCCATTCACCTAGTGGAATCCAACATGGCCGCCATTCACCTAGTGGAATCCAACATGGCCGCCATTAACCTAGTGGAATCCAACATGGCCGCCATTCACCTAGTGGAATCCAACATGGCCGCCATTAACCTAGTGGAATCCAACACGGCCGCCATTAACCTAGTGGAATCCAACATGGCCGCCATTAACCTAGTGGCCTCCAACACGGCCGCCATTAACCTAGTGGCCTCCAACATGGCCGCCATTCACCTAGTGGAATCCAACATGGCCGCCATTCACCTAGTGGAATCCAACATGGCCGCCATTTACCTAGTGGAATCCAACATGGCCGCCATTAACCTAGTGGAATCCAACATGGCCGCCATTAACCTAGTGGAATCCAACATGGCCGCCATTCACCTAGTGGAATCCAACACGGCCGCCATTAACCTAGTGGAATCCAACACGGCCACCATTAACCTAGTGGAATCCAACATGGCTGCCATTAACCTAGTGGAATCCAACATGGCCGCCATTAACCTAGTGGAATCCAACATGGCCGCCATTAACCTAGTGGAATCCAACATGGCCGCCATTAACCTAGTGGAATCCAACATGGCTGCCATTAACCTAGTGGAATCCAACATGGCCGCCATTCACCTAGTGGAATCCAACATGGCCGCCATTAACCTAGTGGAATCCAACATGGCCGCCATTAACCTAGTGGAATCCAACATGGCCGCCATTCACCTAGTGGAATCCAACATGGCCGCCATTAACCTAGTGGAATCCAACATGGCCGCCATTAACCTAGTGGAATCCAACATGGCCGCCATTAACCTAGTGGAATCCAACACGGCCGCCATTAACCTAGTGGAATCCAACATGGCCGCCATTAACCTAGTGGCCTCCAACATGGCCGCCATTCACCTAGTGGAATCCAACACGGCCGCCATTAACCTAGTGGAATCCAACATGGCCGCCATTAACCTAGTGGAATCCAACACGGCCGCCATTAACCTAGTGGAATCCAACATGGCCGCCATTAACCTAGTGGAATCCAACATGGCCGCCATTCACCTAGTGGAATCCAACATGGCCGCCATTCACCTAGTGGAATCCAACATGGCCGCCATTAACCTAGTGGCCTCCAACATGGCCGCCATTAACCTAGTGGAATCCAACATGGCCGCCATTAACCTAGTGGAATCCAACACGGCCGCCATTCACCTAGTGGAATCCAACAGGGCCGCCATTAACCTAGTGGAATCCAACATGGCCGCCATTCACCTAGTGGCCTCCAACACGGCCGCCATTAACCTAGTGGAATCCAACATGGCCGCCATTAACCTAGTGGAATCCAACATGGCCGCCATTAACCTAGTGGAATCCAACATGGCCGCCATTAACCTAGTGGAATCCAAATGGCTGCCATTAACCTAGTGGAATCCAACATGGCCGCCATTAACCTAGTGGAATCCAACACGGCCGCCATTAACCTAGTGGAATCCAACATGGCCGCCATTCACCTAGTGGAATCCAACATGGCCGCCATTAACCTAGTGGAATCCAACATGGCCACCATTCACCTAGTGGAATCCAACATGGCCGCCATTAACCTAGTGGAATCCAACACGGCCGCCATTAACCTAGTGGAATCCAACATGGCCGCCATTAACCTAGTGGAATCCAACATGGCCGCCATTCACCTAGTGGCCTCCAACATGGCCGCCATTCACCTAGTGGAATCCAACACGGCCGCCATTAACCTAGTGGAATCCAACATGGCCGCCATTAACCTAGTGGAATCCAACATGGCCGCCATTAACCTAGTGGAATCCAACATGGCCGCCATTCACCTAGTGGAATCCAACATGGCCGCCATTAACCTAGTGGAATCCAACATGGCCGCCATTAACCTAGTGGAATCCAACATGGCCGCCATTCACCTAGTGGAATCCAACATGGCCGCCATTCACCTAGTGGCCTCCAACATGGCCGCCATTCACCTAGTGGAATCCAACACGGCCGCCATTAACCTAGTGGAATCCAACATGGCCGCCATTAACCTAGTGGAATCCAACATGGCCGCCATTCACCTAGTGGAATCCAACATGGCCGCCATTAACCTAGTGGAATCCAACATGGCCGCCATTAACCTAGTGGAATCCAACATGGCCGCCATTCACCTAGTGGAATCCAACACGGCCGCCATTAACCTAGTGGAATCCAACATGGCCGCCATTAACCTAGTGGAATCCAACATGGCCGCCATTAACCTAGTGGAATCCAACACGGCCGCCATTAACCTAGTGGAATCCAACATGGCCGCCATTCACCTAGTGGAATCCAACATGGCCGCCATTCACCTAGTGGAATCCAACACGGCCGCCATTAACCTAGTGGAATCCAACATGGCCGCCATTCACCTAGTGGAATCCAACATGGCCGCCATTAACCTAGTGGAATCCAACATGGCCGCCATTCACCTAGTGGAATCCAACATGGCCGCCATTAACCTAGTGGAATCCAACACGGCCGCCATTAACCTAGTGGAATCCAACATGGCCGCCATTAACCTAGTGGAATCCAACATGGCCGCCATTAACCTAGTGGAATCCAACACGGCCGCCATTCACCTAGTGGAATCCAACATGGCCGCCATTAACCTAGTGGAATCCAACATGGCCGCCATTCACCTAGTGGAATCCAACATGGCCGCCATTAACCTAGTGGAATCCAACATGGCCGCCATTAACCTAGTGGAATCCAACATGGCCGCCATTAACCTAGTGGAATCCAACATGGCCGCCATTAAGCTAGTGGAATCCAACATGGCCGCCATTCACCTAGTGGAATCCAACATGGCCGCCATTCACCTAGTGGAATCCAACATGGCCGCCATTAACCTAGTGGAATCCAACATGGCCGCCATTAACCTAGTGGAATCCAACACGGCCGCCATTAACCTAGTGGAATCCAACACGGCCGCCATTAACCTAGTGGAATCCAACATGGCCGCCATTAACCTAGTGGAATCCAACATGGCCGCCATTAACCTAGTGGAATCCAACATGGCCGCCATTAAGCTAGTGGAATCCAACATGGCCGCCATTAAGCTAGTGGAATCCAACATGGCCGCCATTAACCTAGTGGAATCCAACATGGCCGCCATTCACCTAGTGGCCTCCAACATGGCCGCCATTCACCTAGTGGAATCCAACACGGCCGCCATTAACCTAGTGGCCTCCTACATGGCCGCCATTAACCTAGTGGAATCCAACATGGCCGCCATTAACCTAGTGGAATCCAACATGGCCGCCATTAACCTAGTGGAATCCAACATGGCTGCCATTAACCTAGTGGAATCCAACATGGCCGCCATTAACCTAGTGGAATCCAACATGGCCGCCATTAACCTAGTGGAATCCAACATGGCCGCCATTAACCTAGTGGAATCCAACACGGCCGCCATTAACCTAGTGGAATCCAACATGGCCGCCATTAACCTAGTGGAATCCAACATGGCCGCCATTCACCTAGTGGCCTCCAACATGGCCGCCATTAACCTAGTGGAATCCAACACGGCCGCCATTAACCTAGTGGAATCCAACATGGCCGCCATTAACCTAGTGGAATCCAACATGGCCGCCATTAACCTAGTGGAATCCAACATGGCCGCCATTAACCTAGTGGAATCCAACACGGCCGCCATTCACCTAGTGGAATCCAACATGGCCGCCATTAACCTAGTGGAATCCAACATGGCCGCCATTCACCTAGTGGAATCCAACACGGCCGCCATTAACCTAGTGGCCTCCTACATGGCCGCCATTAACCTAGTGGAATCCAACATGGCTGCCATTAACCTAGTGGAATCCAACATGGCCGCCATTCACCTAGTGGAATCCAACATGGCCGCCATTAACCTAGTGGAATCCAACACGGCCGCCATTCACCTAGTGGAATCCAACATGGCCGCCATTAACCTAGTGGAATCCAACATGGCCGCCATTCACCTAGTGGAATCCAACATGGCCGCCATTAACCTAGTGGAATCCAACATGGCCGCCATTAACCTAGTGGAATCCAACACGGCCGCCATTAACCTAGTGGAATCCAACATGGCCGCCATTAACCTAGTGGCCTCCAACATGGCCGCCATTCACCTAGTGGAATCCAACATGGCCGCCATTAACCTAGTGGAATCCAACATGGCCGCCATTAACCTAGTGGAATCCAACATGGCCGCCATTCACCTAGTGGAATCCAACACGGCCGCCATTAACCTAGTGGAATCCAACATGGCCGCCATTAACCTAGTGGCCTCCAACATGGCCGCCATTCACCTAGTGGAATCCAACATGGCCGCCATTCACCTAGTGGAATCCAACATGGCCGCCATTAACCTAGTGGAATCCAACATGGCCGCCATTCACCTAGTGGCCTCCAACATGGCCGCCATTAACCTAGTGGAATCCAACATGGCCGCCATTAACCTAGTGGCCTCCAACACGGCCGCCATTCACCTAGTGGAATCCAACACGGCCGCCATTAACCTAGTGGAATCCAACATGGCCGCCATTAACCTAGTGGAATCCAACATGGCCGCCATTCACCTAGTGGAATCCAACACGGCCGCCATTCACCTAGTGGAATCCAACATGGCCGCCATTAACCTAGTGGAATCCAACATGGCCGCCATTAACCTAGTGGAATCCAACACGGCCGCCATTAACCTAGTGGAATCCAACACGGCCGCCATTCACCTAGTGGAATCCAACATGGCCGCCATTAACCTAGTGGAATCCAACATGGCCGCCATTAACCTAGTGAAATCCAACATGGCCGCCATTAACCTAGTGGAATCCAACATGGCCGCCATTAACCTAGTGGAATCCAACACGGCCGCCATTCACCTAGTGAAATCCAACATGGCCGCCATTAACCTAGTGGAATCCAACATGGCCGCCATTAACCTAGTGGCCTCCAACATGGCCGCCATTCACCTAGTGGAATCCAACATGGCCGCCATTAACCTAGTGGAATCCAACATGGCCGCCATTAACCTAGTGGAATCCAACACGGCCGCCATTAACCTAGTGGAATCCAACATGGCCGCCATTAACCTAGTGGCCTCCAACATGGCCGCCATTCACCTAGTGGAATCCAACATGGCCGCCATTAACCTAGTGGAATCCAACATGGCCGCCATTCACCTAGTGGAATCCAACACGGCCGCCATTAACCTAGTGGAATCCAACATGGCCGCCATTAACCTAGTGGCCTCCAACATGGCCGCCATTCACCTAGTGGAATCCAACATGGCCGCCATTAACCTAGTGGAATCCAACATGGCCGCCATTAACCTAGTGGAATCCAACACGGCCGCCATTAACCTAGTGGAATCCAACATGGCCGCCATTCACCTAGTGGAATCCAACATGGCCGCCATTAACCTAGTGGAATCCAACATGGCCGCCATTCACCTAGTGGAATCCAACATGGCCGCCATTCACCTAGTGGAATCCAACATGGCCGCCATTAACCTAGTGGAATCCAACATGGCCGCCATTAACCTAGTGGAATCCAACATGGCCGCCATTCACCTAGTGGAATCCAACATGGCCGCCATTCACCTAGTGGAATCCAACATGGCCGCCATTAACCTAGTGGAATCCAACACGGCCGCCATTAACCTAGTGGAATCCAACATGGCCGCCATTAAGCTAGTGGAATCCAACATGGCCGCCATTAACCTAGTGGAATCCAACATGGCCGCCATTAACCTAGTGGAATCCAACATGGCCGCCATTCACCTAGTGGAATCCAACATGGCCGCCATTAACCTAGTGGAATCCAACATGGCCGCCATTAACCTAGTGGAATCCAACATGGCCGCCATTAACCTAGTGGAATCCAACATGGCCGCCATTAACCTAGTGGAATCCAACACGGCCGCCATTAACCTAGTGGAATCCAACATGGCCGCCATTAAGCTAGTGGCCTCCAACATGGCCGCCATTAACCTAGTGGAATCCAACACGGCCGCCATTAACCTAGTGGAATCCAACATGGCCGCCATTCACCTAGTGGAATCCAACATGGCCGCCATTAACCTAGTGGCCTCCAACATGGCCGCCATTAACCTAGTGGAATCCAACATGGCCGCCATTCACCTAGTGGCCTCCAACATGGCCGCCATTAACCTAGTGGAATCCAACATGGCCGCCATTCACCTAGTGGCCTCCAACACGGCCGCCATTAACCTAGTGGAATCCAACATGGCCGCCATTAACCTAGTGGAATCCAACATGGCCGCCATTAACCTAGTGGAATCCAACATGGCCGCCATTCACCTAGTGGAATCCAACATGGCCGCCATTAACCTAGTGGAATCCAACATGGCCGCCATTAACCTAGTGGAATCCAACACGGCCGCCATTAACCTAGTGGAATCCAACACGGCCGCCATTCACCTAGTGGAATCCAACATGGCCGCCATTAACCTAGTGGAATCCAACATGGCCGCCATTAACCTAGTGGAATCCAACACGGCCGCCATTCACCTAGTGGAATCCAACACGGCCGCCATTCACCTAGTGGAATCCAACATGGCCGCCATTCACCTAGTGGAATCCAACATGGCCGCCATTCACCTAGTGGCCTCCAACATGGCCGCCATTAACCTAGTGGAATCCAACATGGCCGCCATTAACCTAGTGGAATCCAACACGGCCGCCATTCACCTAGTGGAATCCAACATGGCCGCCATTAACCTAGTGGAATCCAACATGGCCGCCATTCACCTAGTGGAATCCAACATGGCCGCCATTAACCTAGTGGAATCCAACATGGCCGCCATTAAGCTAGTGGCCTCCAACATGGCCGCCATTCACCTAGTGGAATCCAACATGGCCGCCATTAACCTAGTGGAATCCAACACGGCCGCCATTCACCTAGTGGAATCCAACATGGCCGCCATTCACCTAGTGGAATCCAACATGGCCGCCATTCACCTAGTGGAATCCAACATGGCCGCCATTCACCTAGTGGAATCCAACATGGCCGCCATTAACCTAGTGGCCTCCAACATGGCCGCCATTAACCTAGTGGAATCCAACATGGCCGCCATTAACCTAGTGGAATCCAACATGGCCGCCATTAACCTAGTGGAATCCAACATGGCCGCCATTCACCTAGTGGAATCCAACATGGCCGCCATTCACCTAGTGGAATCCAACATGGCCGCCATTAACCTAGTGGCCTCCAACATGGCCGCCATTAACCTAGTGGCCTCCAACATGGCCGCCATTAACCTAGTGGAATCCAACATGGCCGCCATTCACCTAGTGGAATCCAACACGGCCGCCATTCACCTAGTGGCCTCCAACATGGCCGCCATTCACCTAGTGGAATCCAACACGGCCGCCATTAACCTAGTGGAATCCAACATGGCCGCCATTAACCTAGTGGCCTCCAACATGGCCGCCATTAACCTAGTGGAATCCAACATGGCCGCCATTCACCTAGTGGAATCCAACATGGCCGCCATTAACCTAGTGGAATCCAACATGGCCGCCATTCACCTAGTGGAATCCAACATGGCCGCCATTCACCTAGTGGAATCCAACATGGCCGCCATTAACCTAGTGGAATCCAACATGGCCGCCATTAACCTAGTGGCCTCCAACACGGCCGCCATTAACCTAGTGGAATCCAACATGGCCGCCATTAACCTAGTGGAATCCAACATGGCCGCCATTAACCTAGTGGAATCCAACATGGCCGCCATTAACCTAGTGGAATCCAACACGGCCGCCATTAACCTAGTGGAATCCAACATGGCTGCCATTAACCTAGTGGAATCCAACATGGCCGCCATTAACCTAGTGGAATCCAACATGGCCGCCATTCACCTAGTGGAATCCAACATGGCCGCCATTCACCTAGTGGAATCCAACATGGCCGCCATTAACCTAGTGGAATCCAACATGGCCGCCATTAACCTAGTGGAATCCAACATGGCCGCCATTAACCTAGTGGAATCCAACATGGCCGCCATTAACCTAGTGGAATCCAACACGGCCGCCATTAACCTAGTGGAATCCAACATGGCCGCCATTAACCTAGTGGAATCCAACACGGCCGCCATTAACCTAGTGGCCTCCAACATGGCCGCCATTAACCTAGTGGAATCCAACATGGCCGCCATTAACCTAGTGGAATCCAACATGGCCGCCATTAACCTAGTGGAATCCAACACGGCCGCCATTAACCTAGTGGAATCCAACATGGCCGCCATTAACCTAGTGGAATCCAACATGGCCGCCATTCACCTAGTGGAATCCAACACGGCCGCCATTAACCTAGTGGCCTCCAACATGGCCGCCATTAACCTAGTGGAATCCAACATGGCCGCCATTCACCTAGTGGAATCCAACACGGCCGCCATTCACCTAGTGGCCTCCAACATGGCCGCCATTCACCTAGTGGAATCCAACACGGCCGCCATTAACCTAGTGGAATCCAACATGGCCGCCATTCACCTAGTGGAATCCAACATGGCCGCCATTAACCTAGTGGAATCCAACATGGCCGCCATTCACCTAGTGGAATCCAACATGGCCGCCATTCACCTAGTGGAATCCAACATGGCCGCCATTAACCTAGTGGAATCCAACATGGCCGCCATTAACCTAGTGGCCTCCAACACGGCCGCCATTCACCTAGTGGAATCCAACATGGCCGCCATTCACCTAGTGGAATCCAACATGGCCGCCATTAACCTAGTGGAATCCAACATGGCCGCCATTAACCTAGTGGAATCCAACATGGCCGCCATTAACCTAGTGGAATCCAACATGGCCGCCATTAACCTAGTGGAATCCAACACGGCCGCCATTAACCTAGTGGAATCCAACATGGCCGCCATTAACCTAGTGGAATCCAACACGGCCGCCATTAACCTAGTGGCCTCCAACATGGCCGCCATTAACCTAGTGGAATCCAACATGGCCGCCATTAACCTAGTGGAATCCAACATGGCCGCCATTAACCTAGTGGAATCCAACACGGCCGCCATTAACCTAGTGGAATCCAACATGGCCGCCATTAACCTAGTGGAATCCAACATGGCCGCCATTCACCTAGTGGAATCCAACACGGCCGCCATTAACCTAGTGGAATCCAACATGGCCGCCATTCACCTAGTGGAATCCAACATGGCCGCCATTAACCTAGTGGAATCCAACATGGCCGCCATTAACCTAGTGGAATCCAACATGGCCGCCATTAACCTAGTGGAATCCAACATGGCCGCCATTCACCTAGTGGAATCCAACATGGCCGCCATTCACCTAGTGGCCTCCAACATGGCCGCCATTAACCTAGTGGAATCCAACATGGCCGCCGTCGGCGCCTCTCTATGGTGCCTCGGCGGCCCCGGCGCGGCTGCTCTTGCCCCCCAGCTCTGTGGCCTGGGCCCCGCTGCCCCCCCCCCCCGAGCCCCCGGGCCCCACCGGCCCCTCCGTCCACGAAGGCCCCGACGTGCAGCGAGTAGCCGTCCTCCTCGGCGCTGACGGCGTGAGGCGAGAGGGCGAAGGAGCCGTAGGTGGCGGCCGCCGTGTTGTTCTCGAAGTCCTCCAGCTCCACCCGCAGCTCGTAGCGGCCCTGGAGGGTCAGGAGGTGCAGGGGCTCCAGGCCTGGGGGGGGCGGAGGGAGAGAAACGGGGGGCTGAGGGGGGGGGAGATGGGGGGTGAGACAGAGGGGATGTGGGGCGGGATCTGGGTGCTATGGGGCAGGATCCCGGTGCTATGGGGCAGGATCCGGGTGCTATGGGGCAGGATCCAGGTGCTATGGGGCAGGATCCCGGTGCTATGGGGCAGGATCCGGGTTCTATGGGGCGGGATCCGGGTGCTATGGGGCAGGATCCAGGTGCTATGGGGCAGGATCCGGGTTCAATGGGGCAGGATCCGGGTTCTATGGGGCGGGATCCCGGTGCTATGGGGCAGGATCCCGGTGCTATGGGGCAGGATCCAGGTGCTATGGGGCAGGATCCGGGTGCTATGGGGCAGGATCCGGGTTCTATGGGGCAGGATCCAGGTTCTATGGGGCAGGATCCAGGTTCTATGGGGCAGGATCCGGGATCTATGGGGCAGGATCCGGGTTCTATGGGGCAGGATCCGGGTTCTATGGGGCAGGATCCGGGTTCTATGGGGCAGGATCCGGGTGCTATGGGGCAGGATCCGGGTCCTATGGGGCAGGATCCGGGTTCTATGGGGCAGGATCCGGGTTCTATGGGGCAGGATCCCGGTGCTATGGGGCAGGATCCAGGTTCTATGGGGCAGGATCCAGGTGCTATGGGGCAGGATCCAGGTTCTATGGGGCAGGATCCCGGTGCTATGGGGCAGGATCCGGGTTCTATGGGGCAGGATCCGGGTTCTATGGGTCAGGATCCAGGTCCTATGGGGCAGGATCCAGGTTCTATGGGGCAGGATCCGGGTTCTATGGGGCAGGATCCGGGTTCTATGGGGCAGGATCCGGGTTCTATGGGGCAGGATCCAGGTTCTATGGGGCAGGATCCGGGTGCTATGGGGCAGGATCCCGGTGCTATGGGGCAGGATCCGGGTTCTATGGGGCAGGATCCAGGTTCTATGGGGCAGGATCCGGGTTCTATGGGGCAGGATCCAGGTCCTATGGGGCAGGATCCAGGTTCTATGGGGCAGGATCCGGGTTCTATGGGGCAGGATCCAGGTTCTATGGGGCAGGATCCCGGTGCTATGGGGCAGGATCCGGGTTCTATGGGGCAGGATCCGGGTTCTATGGGGCAGGATCCGGGTTCTATGGGGCAGGATCCGGGTTCTATGGGGCAGGATCCAGGTTCTATGGGGCAGGATCCGGGTGCTATGGGGCAGGATCCCGGTGCTATGGGGCAGGATCCGGGTTCTATGGGGCAGGATCCAGGTTCTATGGGGCAGGATCCGGGTTCTATGGGGCAGGATCCAGGTCCTATGGGGCAGGATCCAGGTTCTATGGGGCAGGATCCGGGTTCTATGGGGCAGGATCCAGGTTCTATGGGGCAGGATCCCGGTGCTATGGGGCAGGATCCGGGTTCTATGGGGCAGGATCCGGGTTCTATGGGGCAGGATCCGGGTTCTATGGGGCAGGATCCGGGTTCTATGGGGCAGGATCCAGGTTCTATGGGGCAGGATCCAGGTTCTATGGGGCAGGATCCGGGATCTATGGGGCAGGATCCGGGTTCTATGGGGCAGGATCCGGGTTCTATGGGGCAGGATCCGGGTTCTATGGGGCAGGATCCGGGTGCTATGGGGCAGGATCCGGGTCCTATGGGGCAGGATCCGGGTTCTATGGGGCAGGATCCGGGTTCTATGGGGCAGGATCCCGGTGCTATGGGGCAGGATCCAGGTTCTATGGGGCAGGATCCAGGTGCTATGGGGCAGGATCCAGGTTCTATGGGGCAGGATCCCGGTGCTATGGGGCAGGATCCGGGTTCTATGGGGCAGGATCCGGGTTCTATGGGGCAGGATCCAGGTCCTATGGGGCAGGATCCAGGTTCTATGGGGCAGGATCCGGGTTCTATGGGGCAGGATCCGGGTTCTATGGGGCAGGATCCGGGTTCTATGGGGCAGGATCCAGGTTCTATGGGGCAGGATCCGGGTGCTATGGGGCAGGATCCCGGTGCTATGGGGCAGGATCCGGGTTCTATGGGGCAGGATCCAGGTTCTATGGGGCAGGATCCGGGTTCTATGGGGCAGGATCCAGGTCCTATGGGGCAGGATCCGGGTTCTATGGGGCAGGATCCAGGTTCTATGGGGCAGGATCCCGGTGCTATGGGGCAGGATCCGGGTTCTATGGGGCAGGATCCGGGTTCTATGGGGCAGGATCCAGGTTCTATGGGGCAGGATCCCGGTGCTATGGGGCAGGATCCGGGTTCTATGGGGCAGGATCCCGGTGCTATGGGGCAGGATCCGGGTTCTATGGGGCAGGATCCGGGTTCTATGGGGCAGGATCCGGGTTCTATGGGGCAGGATCCGGGTTCTATGGGGCAGGATCCAGGTTCTATGGGGCAGGATCCGGGTGCTATGGGGCAGGATCCTGGTGCTATGGGGCAGGATCCGGGTTCTATGGGGCAGGATCCTGGTGCTATGGGGCAGGATCCGGGTTCTATGGGGCAGGATCCCGGTGCTATGGGGCAGGATCCAGGTTCTATGGGGCAGGATCCGGGTTCTATGGGGCAGGATCCAGGTTCTATGGGGCAGGATCCCGGTGCTATGGGGCAGGATCCGGGTTCTATGGGGCAGGATCCGGGTTCTATGGGGCAGGATCCGGGTTCTATGGGGCAGGATCCGGGTTCTATGGGGCAGGATCCAGGTTCTATGGGGCAGGATCCGGGTGCTATGGGGCAGGATCCTGGTGCTATGGGGCAGGATCCGGGTTCTATGGGGCAGGATCCTGGTGCTATGGGGCAGGATCCGGGTTCTATGGGGCAGGATCCCGGTGCTATGGGGCAGGATCCAGGTTCTATGGGGCAGGATCCGGGTTCTATGGGGCAGGATCCAGGTTCTATGGGGCAGGATCCCGGTGCTATGGGGCAGGATCCGGGTTCTATGGGGCAGGATCCGGGTTCTATGGGGCAGGATCCGGGTTCTATGGGGCAGGATCCGGGTTCTATGGGGCAGGATCCGGGTTCTATGGGGCAGGATCCGGGTGCTATGGGGCAGGATCCAGGTTCTATGGGGCAGGATCCAGGTTCTATGGGGCAGGATCCAGGTTCTATGGGGCAGGTCTGGTCTATACTGGTCTATACTGGTTTGGACTGGTCTATACTGGTCTATACTGGTTCGGACTGGTCTATACAGGTTCGGACTGGTCTATACTGGTCTATACTGGTTCGGACTGGTCTATACTGGTCTATACTGGTTCGGACTGGTCTATACTGGTCTATACTGGTTCGGACTGGGCTGCACTGGTTTGGACTGGTCTATACTGGTCTATACTGGTTTGGACTGGTCTATACTGGTTTATACTGGTTTGGACTGGTCTATACTGGTCTATACTGGTTCGGACTGGTCTATACTGGTCTATACTGGTTCGGACTGGTCTATACTGGTCTATACTGGTTCGGACTGGTCTATACTGGTCTATACTGGTTCGGACTGGTCTATACTGGTCTATACTGGTTCGGACTGGTCTATACTGGTCTATACTGGTTCGGACTGGTCTATACTGGTCTATACTGGTTTGGACTGGTCTATACTGGTCTATACTGGTTCGGACTGGTCTATACTGGTCTATACTGGTTCGGACTGGTCTGTACTGGTCTATACTGGTTCGGACTGGTCTATACTGGTCTATACTGGTTCGGACTGGTCTATACTGGTCTATACTGGTTCGGACTGGTCTATACTGGTCTATACTGGTTTGGACTGGTCTATACTGGTCTATACTGGTCTATACTGGTCTATACTGGTCTATACTGGTTCGGACTGGTCTATACTGGTCTATACTGGTTCGGACTGGTCTGTACTGGTCTGTACTGGTTCGGACTGGGCTGCACTGGGCTGACCGAGCCAGTACTCGCCGTCGGCGCGGCCGAAGCCGTTCCTGTAGTCGTTCCAACCCCGGAAAAAACTGACGGAGCCGTTGAATCGCTTCTGGAAAACCTGGGGGGGGAAACCAGTAAAACCAGTAAGGGGAGGGGGGAAACCAGTATGGGGGGGAGGGAAACCAGGAAGGGGGGGGAGCGGCGGTTCTGGGTCCAAATCCCAGGGGTTTGGGTCCAAATCTTGGGGGTTTGGGGTCCAAATCCCAAATTTTTGGGTCCAAATCCCAAATTTTTGGGTCCAAATCTTGGGGTTTTGGGTCCAAATCCCAAATTTTTGGGTTCAAATCCCAAATTTTTGGGTTCAAATCCCAAATTTTTGGGTTCAAATCCCAAATTTTTGGGTCCAAATCTTGGGGTTTTGGGTCCAAATCCCAAATTTTTGGGTCCAAATCTTGGGGGTTTGGGTTCAAATCCCAAATTTTTGGGTCCAAATCCCAAATTTTTGGGTCCAAATCTTGGGGTTTTGGGTCCAAATCCCAAATTTTTGGGTTCAAATCCCAAATTTTTGAGTCCAAATCTTGGGGTTTTGGGTCCAAATCCCAAATTTTTGGGTCCAAATCTTGGGGTTTTGGGTTCAAATCCCAAATTTTTGGGTCCAAATCCCAAATTTTTGGGTCCAAATCTTGGGGGTTTAGGTTCAAATCCCA
The DNA here is from genome assembly GCA_033459285.1 of Clamator glandarius. Taxonomy (NCBI): domain Eukaryota; kingdom Metazoa; phylum Chordata; class Aves; order Cuculiformes; family Cuculidae; genus Clamator; species Clamator glandarius. The sequence goes on along the minus strand of JAUNZM010000865.1, from coordinate 39,889 downwards.
AATTTTTGGGTCGAAATCCCAAATTTTTGGGTCCAAATCTTGGGTTTTGGGAACAAATCCCAAATTTTTGAGTCCAAATCTTGGGGTTTGGGGTCCAAATCCCAAATTTTTGGGTCCAAATCTTGGGGTTTTGTGTTCAAATCCCAAATTTTTGGGACCAAATCCCAGATTTTTTGGTCCAAATCTTGGGGTTTTGGGTTCAAATCCCAAATTTTTGGGTCCAAGCTTCGGGGTTTCAGGTCCAGATCCCAGGTTTTTGGGTAAAAATCTTGGAGTTTGGGTCCAAATCTTAGGGTTTTGTGTTCAAATCCCAAATTTTTGGGTCGAAATCCGAAATTTTTGGGTCCAAATCTTGGGGTTTTGGGTTTAAATCCCAAATTCTTGGGTCCAAATCTTGGGGGTTTGGGGTTCAAATCCCAAATTTTTGGGTCCAAATCTTGGGGTTTTGGGACCAAATCCCAGATTTTTTGGTCCAAATCTTGGGGTTTTGGGTTCAAATCCCAAATTTTTGGGTCCAAGCTTTGGGGTTTTGGGTCCAGATCCCAGGTTTTTGGTAAAAATCTTGGGGTTTGGGTCCAAATCTTGGGGTTTTGGGACCAAATCCCAAATTTTTGGGTCCAAACCTTGGGGTTTTGGGTTCAAATCCCAAATTTTTGGGTCCAAACCTTGGGGTTTTGGGACCAAATCCCAAATTTTTGGGTCCAAATCTTGGGGTTTTGTGTTCAAATCCCAAATTTTTGGGACCAAATCCCAAATTTTTGGGTCCAAATCTTGGGGTTTTGTGTTCAAATCCCAAATTTTTGGGTCCAAATCCCAAATTTTTGAGTCCAAATCTTGGGGTTTTGTGTTCAAATCCCAAATTTTTGGGTCCAAATCTTGGGGTTTTGGGACCAAATCCCAGATTTTTTGGTCCAAATCTTGGGGTTTTGGGTTCAAATCCCAAATTTTTGGGTCCAAGCTTTGGGGTTTTGGGTCCAGATCCCAGGTTTTTGGTAAAAATCTTGGGGTTTGGGTCCAAATCTTGGGGTTTTGGGACCAAATCCCAAATTTTTGGGTCCAAACCTTGGGGTTTTGGGTTCAAATCCCAAATTTTTGGGTCCAAACCTTGGGGGTTTGGGTCCAAATCTCAAATTTTTGGGTCCAAACCTTGGGGTTTTGGGTCCAAATCTCAAATTTTTGGTTACAAATCTTGGATTTTGGGTCCAGATCCCACGTTTTTGGTTGCAAATCTTGGATTTTGGGTCCAAAACTCGGGGTTTTAGGTAGAAATCTTGATGTTTTGGGTCCAGATTCCTGGTTTTTAGATCCAAATTATAGGGTTTGGGGTCCAAATCTTGGGGTTCGGGGTCCAAATCGTGGGGTTCTGGGCCCAAATCCCACGTTTTTGGTTGTAAATTTTGGGGTTTGGGTCCAAATCTCGGGGTTTTAGGTCCAAATCCTGGGATTTTAGGTCCAAATCCCAACATTTTAGTTACAAATCGTGGGGGTTTGAGTCCGTCTCCCAAGTTTTTTGGTTGCAAATCTTGGGGTTCGGGTCCAGATCCCACGGTTTCGGTTGTAAATTTTGGGGTTTGGGGTCCAAATCTTGGGGTTTGGGTCCAAATCTCGGGGGTTTGGGTGGGAATCTCGGGGTTTGGGGGGGGGATCTGGTGGTTTTGGGGGGATCTGGGGGTTTTTGGGGAGAATCTCGGGGTTTTGGGGGGATCTGGGGGTTTTTGGGGAGAATCTCAGGGTTTTGGGGGGATCTGGGGGTTTTTGGGGAGAATCTCGGGGTTTTGGGGGGATCTGGGGGTTTTTGGGGGGATCTGGGGGTTTTTGGGGAGAATCTCGGGGTTTTGGGGGATTTGGGGGTTTTTGGGGAGAATCTCGGGGTTTTGGGGGGATCTGGGGGTTTTTGGGGAGAATCTCGGGGTTTTGGGGGGATTTGGGGGTTTTTGGGGAGAATCTCGGGGTTTTGGGGGATCTGGGGGTTTTTGGGGTGGAATCTCAGCGTTATGGGTGGGAATCTCGGGATTTGGGGGGGATCTGGTGGTTTTGGTCGGGAATCTCGGGGTTTTGGGGAACGAATCTCGGGATTTGGGGGATCTGGGGTTTTTGGGGAGAATCTCAGGGTTTTGGGGGGAATCTGGGGGTTTGGGGGAGAATCTCGTGGTTTGGGGGGAGAATCTCAGGGTTTTGGGGGAGAATCTCAGGGTTTTGGGGGAGAATCTCGTGGTTTTGGGGGAGAATCTCGTGGTTTTGGGGAGAATCTCAGGGTTTTGGGGGAGAATCTCAGGGTTTTGGGGGGAATCTCGTGGTTTTGGGGGGGAATCTCATGGTTTTGGGGGGAATCTCGTGGTTTTGGGGGGAATCTCGTGGTTTTGGGGGAGAATCTCAGGGTTTTGGGGGGAATCTCTTGGTTTTGGGGGGGAATCTCGTGGTTTTGGGGGAATCTCGTGGTTTTGGGGGAGAATCTCAGGGTTTTGGGGGGAATCTCTTGGTTTTGGGGGAATCTCGGTGTTTTGGGGGGAATCTCGGTGTTTGGGGGAGAATCTCAGGGTTTTGGGGGAGAATCTCAGGGTTTTGGGGGAGAATCTCAGGGTTTTGGGGGGGAATCTCAGGGTTTTGGGGGAGAATCTCGTGGTTTTGGGGGAGAATCTCAGGGTTTTGGGTGGAATCTCGTGGTTTTGGGGGAGAATCTCGTGGTTTTGGGGAGAATCTCGTGGTTTTGGGGGAGAATCTCAGGGTTTTGGGGGAGAATCTCAGGGTTTTGGGGGAGAATCTCAGGGTTTTGGGGGAGAATCTCAGGGTTTTGGGTGGAATCTCGTGGTTTTGGGGGGGAATCTCGTGGTTTTGGGCAGGAATCTCGTGGTTTTGGGGGGGAATCTCAGGGTTTTGGGGAGAATCTCAGGGTTTTGGGGGAGAATCTCGTGGTTTTGGGGGGAATCTCAGGGTTTTGGGGGAGAATCTCAGGGTTTTGGGCAGGAATCTCGTGGTTTTGGGGGGGAATCTCGGTGTTTTGGGGGGATTTGGGGGTTTTTTTGGCAGGAATCCCGGTGTTTGGGGCGCGAATCTCGTAGTTTTGGGCGGGATCTGTTGATTTTGGGCGGGAATCTCAGGGTTTTGGGCGGGAATCTCGTGGTTTTGGGCGGGAATTTCGTGGTTTTGGGCGGGAATCTCAGGGTTTTGGGGGGATCTGGGGGTTTTGGGGAGAATCTCAGGGTTTTGGGTGGGATCTGGGGTTTTGGGGGGGAATCTCGGGGCTTTGGGCAGGAATCTCAGGGGTTTGGGGAGGGAATCTGGGATTTTGGGGGGATCTCAGGGTTTTTGGGGGGGATCTCAGGGTTTTGGGGGGGAAGCTGGGGATTTGGGGGGGAAGCTGGGGATTTGGGGGGGATCTCAGGGGTTTTGGGGGGATCTCAGGGTTTTGGGGGGGATCTCAGGGTTTTGGGGAGGGAATCTGGGGATTTGGGGGGGAAGCTGGGGATTTGGGGGGGAATCTGGGGATTTGGGGGGGAAGCTGGGGATTTGGGGGGGATCTCAGGGTTTTGGGGGGGGATCTCAGGGTTTTGGGTGGGATCTGGGGTTTTTGGGGAGAATCTCAGGGTTTTGGGTGGGATCTGGGGTTTTGGGGGGGAATCTCGGGGCTTTGGGCAGGAATCTCAGGGGTTTGGGGAGGGAATCTGGGGATTTGGGGGGGATCTCAGGGTTTTGGGGAGGGAATCTGGGGATTTGGGGGGGGAAGCTGGGGATTTGGGGGGGAATCTGGGGATTTGGGGGGGAAGCTGGGGATTTGGGGGGGGATCTCAGGGTTTTGGTTGGGATCTGGGGTTTTGGGGGGGAATCTCAGGGTTTTGGGGAGGGAATCTCAGGGTTTTGGGGAGGGAATCTGGGGATTTGGGGGGAATCTCAGGGTTTTGGGGAGGGAATCTGGGGATTTGGGGGGGGAAGCTGGGGATTTGGGGGGGAATCTGGGGATTTGGGGGGGATCTCAGGGTTTTTGGGGAGAATCTCAGGGTTTTGGGTGGGATCTGGGGTTTTGGGGGGGAATCTCGGGGCTTTGGGCAGGAATCTCAGGGGTTTGGGGAGGGAATCTGGGGATTTGGGGGGGATCTCAGGGTTTTTGGGGGGATCTCAGGGTTTTGGGGGGGGGAATCTGGGGATTTGGGGGGGGAAGCTGGGGATTTGGGGGGGATCTCAGGGTTTTTGGGGGGGATCTCAGGGTTTTGGGGAGGGAATCTGGGGATTTGGGGGGGGAAGCTGGGGATTTGGGGGGATCTCAGGGTTTTGGGGGGGAATCTGGGATTTGGGGGGGAAGCTGGGGATTTGGGGGGGATCTCAGGGTTTTTGGGGGGGATCTCAGGGTTTTGGGTGGGATCTGGGGTTTTGGGGGGGAATCTCGGGGTTTTGGGCAGGAATCTCAGGGGTTTGGGGAGGGAATCTGGGGATTTGGGGGGGATCTCAGGGTTTTTGGGGGGATCTCAGGGTTTTTTGGGGGGATCTCAGGGTTTTTGGGGGGGATCTGGGTTTTTTTGGCAGGAATCTCGGCGTTTGGGGCGGGAATCTCGGGATTTGGGGGGGATCTGGTGGTTTTGGGGGTATCTGGGGGTTTTGGGAGAGAATCTCAGGGTTTTGAGATGGGATCTGGTGATTTTGGGTGGGAATCTTGTGGTTTTGGGTGGGAATCTCGGCATTTTGGGGGGGATCTCAGGGTTTTGGGGGGGATCTAGTGATTTTGGGTGGGAATCTTGGTGCTTTGGGGGGATCTCGGGGTTTTGGGGGGGAATCTCGGGGTTTTGGGTGGGAATCTTGGGGTTTTGGGGGGGAATCTCGGGGTTCGGGGCAGGAGTCTCGGGATTTGGGGGGGATCTGGGGGTTTTGGGTGGGAATCTCATGGTTTTGGGGTGGGATCTGGGGTTTAGGGGTGGAATCTCGGGATTTGGGGCAGGAATCTTGGGATTTGGGGTGGATCTGGGGTTTTGGGGGGATCTGGGGTTTTTGGGGGGAAGAATCTCAGGGTTTTGAGATGGGATCTGGTGATTTTGGGTGGGAATCTTGTGGTTTTGGGTGGGAATCTTGGTGTTTTGGGGGGATCTCAGGATTTTGGGGGGAATCTCGGGGGTTTGGGTGGGAATCTTGGGGTTTTTGGGGGGAATCTCGGGGTTCGGGGCAGGAGTCTCGGTATTTGGGGGGGATCTGGGGGTTTTGGGTGGGAATCTCATGGTTTTGGGGTGGGATCTGGGGTTTAGGGCGGGAATCTCAGGGTTTTGGGGCAGGAATCTCAGGATTTGGGGTGGATCTGGGGTTTTGGGGGATCTGGGGTTTTTGGGGGTGGGAATCTCATATTTTGGGGTGGGATCTGGTGGTTTTGGGCGGGAATCTCAGGGTTTTGGGGTGGATCTGGGGTTTTGGGGTGAAATCTCAGGGGTTTGGGTGGGATCCGGGGCTTTGTGGTGGGATCTGGGGTTTTGGGTGGAATCTCCTGGTTTTGGGGTGGAATCTCCGGGTTTTGGGGTGGAATCTCCGGGTTTTGGGGTGGAATCTCCTGGTTTTGGGGTGGAATCTCCGGGTTTTGGGTTGGAATCTCGGGTTTTTGGGTTGGAAACTCGGGGTTTGGGGTTGGAATCTTTGCGTTTTGAGTGGGAATCTGGTGGTTTTGGGTGGAATCTCAGCATTTTGGGGCAGAATCTCGGGGTTTTGGGTTGGAATCTCGGGGTTTGGGGTTGGAATCTTTGCGTTTTGAGTGGGAATCTGGTGGTTTTGGGTGGAATCTCAGCATTTTGGGGCAGAATCTCGGGGTTTTGGGTTGGAATCTCGGGCTTTTGGGGTGGAATCTCCGGGTTTTGAGTGGGAATCTGGTGGTTTTGGGTGGAATCTCAGCATTTTGGGGCAGAATCTCGGGGTTTTGGGTTGGAATCTCGGGGTTTGGGGTTGGAATCTCGGGGCTTTGAGTGGGAATCTGGTGGTTTTGGGTGGAATCTCAGCATTTTGGGGCAGAATCTCGGGGTTTTGGGTTGGAATCTCGGGGTTTGGGGTTGGAATCTTTGCGTTTTGAGTGGGAATCTGGTGGTTTTGGGTGGAATCTCAGCATTTTGGGGCAGAATCTCGGGGTTTTGGGTTGGAAACTCGGGGTTTGGGGTTGGAATCTCGGGGTTTTGAGTGGGAATCTGGTGGTTTTGGGTGGAATCTCAGCATTTTGGGGCAGAATCTCGGGGTTTTGGGTTGGAATCTCGGGGTTTGGGGTTGGAATCTTTGCGTTTTGAGTGGGAATCTGGTGGTTTTGGGTGGAATCTCAGCATTTTGGGGCAGAATCTCGGGGTTTTGGGTTGGAATCTCGGGGTTTGGGGTTGGAATCTTTGCGTTTTGAGTGGGAATCTGGTGGTTTTGGGTGGAATCTCAGCATTTTGGGGCAGAATCTCGGGGTTTTGGGTTGGAATCTCGGGGTTTGGGGTTGGAATCTCGGGGCTTTGAGTGGGAATCTGGTGGTTTTGGGTGGAATCTCAGCATTTTGGGGCAGAATCTCGGGGTTTTGGGTTGGAAACTCGGGGTTTGGGGTTGGAATCTTTGCGTTTTGAGTGGGAATCTGGTGGTTTTGGGTGGAATCTCAGCATTTTGGGGCAGAATCTCGGGGTTTTGGGTTGGAAACTCGGGGTTTGGGGTTGGAATCTTTGCGTTTTGAGTGGGAATCTGGTGGTTTTGGGTGGAATCTCAGCATTTTGGGGCAGAATCTCGGGGTTTTGGGTTGGAAACTCGGGGTTTGGGGTTGGAATCTTTGCGTTTTGAGTGGGAATCTGGTGGTTTTGGGTGGAATCTCAGCATTTTGGGGCAGAATCTCGGGGTTTTGGGTTGGAATCTTTGCGTTTTGAGCGGGAATCTGGTGTTTTTGGGCAGGAATCTGGTGGTTTTGGGCTGGAATCCCAGGATTTTGGGGGGGATCTGGTGTTTTTTTTGGGGGGGGGGGGGGCAGGATCTGTGGGTTTTGGGGGGTGCCCCTCACAGTCCAGACGTAGCCCTGGGTGCTCATGTCGCAGAAGACGGGGCGCGGGGCCCCCCCCGGGAAGACGAGGTAGACGCCGTCGTCTCGCGCTCCCCCCGCAAACACGTCCTGGCAGTCGCGGGGGGGGGGCGGCGCGCAGCCCAGCGGCACTGGGGGCACCAGTAACACCAGTAACACCAGTAACACCAGTCACACCAGTCACACCAGTCACCCCGGTGACCCCGGTGACCCCAGGGGCCCCGGGACACCCCCCACCCCCCCCCCCCGAGACGAAGCTCGACACCCCCCAACCCTCCCCCAGGCCTGGGAAACGGCTGCTCCCAGTGCTCCCAGTATGCCCAGTGGGCCCAGCCCACTCACCAGTATCCCCGTCCCAGTCGCCAGTGCTCCCAGTATCCCCAGTGTCCCCATTCAAGTCCCCAGTATCCCCATCCCACTCCCCAGTGCTCCCAGTATCCCCATCATCCCCATCCCATCCCAGTATCCCCAGTGCTCCCAGTATCCCCATCATCCCCATCCCATCCCACTCCCCAGTGCTCCCAGTATCCCCATCATCCCCATCCCATCCCACTCCCCAGTGCTCCCAGTATCCCCAGAATCCCCAGTATCCCCATCATCCCCATCCCATCCCACTCCCCAGTGCTCCCAGTATCCCCAGTATCCCCATCATCCCCATCCCATCCCACTCCCCAGTGCTCCCAGTATCCCCAGTATCCCCATCATCCCCATCCCATCCCACTCCCCAGTGCTCCCAGTATCCCCAGTATCCCCATCATCCCCATCCCATCCCACTCCCCAGTGCTCCCAGTATCCCCAGTATCCCCAGTATCCCCATCATCCCCATCCCATCCCACTCCCCAGTGCTCCCAGTATCCCCAGAATCCCCAGTATCCCCATCATCCCCATCCCATCCCACTCCCCAGTGCTCCCAGTATCCCCATCATCCCCATCCCATCCCACTCCCCAGTGCTCCCAGTATCCCCAAAATCCCCATCATCCCCATCCCATCCCACTCCCCAGTGCTCCCAGTATCCCCAGTATCCCCATCATCCCCATCCCATCCCACTCCCCAGTGCTCCCAGTATCCCCAGTATCCCCATCATCCCCATCCCATCCCACTCCCCAGTGCTCCCAGTATCCCCAGTATCCCCATCATCCCCATCCCATCCCAGTATCCCCAGTGCTCCCAGTATCCCCAGTATCCCCATCATCCCCATCCCATCCCACTCCCCAGTATCCCCATCCCAGTCCCCAATGTCTCCACCCCATCCCACTCCCCAGTGCTCCCAGTATCCCCATCCCAGTTCCCAGTATGCCCAGTGCCCCTCCCTGTGCCACCAGTTCCTCCCAGTACCCCCCATTCCCTCCCAGTCCCCTCCCGGCCCCTCCCAGTTGCTCCCAGTCCCCCCCAGTTGCTTCCCAGTCCCATCCTGGTCTCCTCCCAGTCCCACTAACTCCTTCCCAGTGCCTCCCAGTCCCTCCCAGTGCCCTCCCAGTGCCACTAACTCCTTCCCAGTCCCTTCCAGTGCCCTTCCCAGCCCACCCAGTCCCTTCCAGTCCCATCCCAGTTGCTCCCAGTCCCACTGGTGCCCTCCCAGTGCCCTCCTAGCCCCTCCCTATTCCCTCCAGTCCCCCCTCCCAGTCCCTCCCAGTGCCACTAACCCCTTCCCAGTCCCTCCCAGTGCCTCCCAGTCCCCGCTCACCCTGGGGGCCGATGGGCTGCGCCTCTCCCAGTGCCACCAGTGCCACCAGTACCCACAGACCCAGGGCCTATGGGGGCCATAAGGGGTCAGGGGGCCCTACAGGTGCCTATAGGGGGCTAGGGGGGCCATATAGGGGGTCGGGGTGTCTATAGGGGCCATATAGGGGGGTGACAGACCTATATAGGGGGTCGGGGTGTCTATAGGGGCCATATAGGGGGGTGACAGACCCATATAGGGGGTCGGGGTGTCTATAGGGGCCATATAGGGGGGTGACAGACCCATATAGGGGGTCGGGGTGTCTATAGGGGCCATATAGGGGGGTGACAGACCCATATAGGGGGTCGGGGTGTCTATAGGGGCCATATAGGGGGGTGACAGACCCATATAGGGGGTCGGGGTGTCTATAGGGGCCATATAGGGGGGTGACAGACCCTTATAGGGGGTCGGGGTGTCTATAGGGGTCATATAGGGGGGTGATAGACCCTTATAGGGGGTCGGGGTGTCTATAGGGGCCATATAGGGGGGTGACAGACCCTTATAGGGGGTCGGGGTGTCTATAGGGGCCATATAGGGGGGTGACAGACCCATATAGGGGGTTGGGGTGTCTATAGGGGCCATATAGGGGGGTGACAGACCCTTATAGGGGGTCGGGGTGTCTATAGGGGCCATATAGGGGGGTGCCAGACCCATATAGGGGGTCGGGGTGTCTATAGGGGCCATATAGGGGGGTGACAGACCCTTATAGGGGGTCGGGGTGTCTATAGGGGCCATATAGGGGGGTGACAGACCCTTATAGGGGGTCGGGGTGTCTATAGGGGCCATATAGGGGGGTGACAGACCCATATAGGGGGTCGGGGTGTCTATAGGGGCCATATAGGGGGGTGACAGACCCATATAGGGGGTCGGGGTGTCTATAGGGGCCATATAGGGGGGTGACAGACCCATATAGGGGGTCGGGGTGTCTATAGGGGCCATATAGGGGGGTGACAGACCCATATAGGGGGTCGGGGTGTCTATAGGGGCCATATAGGGGGGTGACAGACCCATATAGGGGGTCGGGGTGTCTATAGGGGCCATATAGGGGGGTGACAGACCCATATAGGGGGTCGGGGTGTCTATAGGGGCCATATAAGGGGGGTGACAGACCCATATAGGGGGTCGGGGTGTCTATAGGGGCCATATAGGGGGGTGACAGACCCATATAGGGGGTCGGGGTGTCTATAGGGGCCATATAGGGGGGGTGACAGACCCATATAGGGGGTCGGGGTGTCTATAGGGGCCATATAGGGGAGTGACAGACCCATATAGGGGGTCGGGGTGTCTATAGGGGCCATATAGGGGGGTGACAGACCCATATAGGGGGTCGGGGTGTCTATAGGGGCCATATAGGGGGGTGACAGACCCATATAGGGGGTCGGGGTGTCTATAGGGGCCATATAGGGGGGTGACAGACCCATATAGGGGGTCGGGGTGTCTATAGGGGCCATATAAGGGGGGTGACAGACCCATATAGGGGGTCGGGGTGTCTATAGGGGCCATATAGGGGGGTGACAGACCCTTATAGGGGGTCGGGGTGTCTATAGGGGCCATATAGGGGGGTGACAGACCCATATAGGGGGTTGGGGTGTCTATAGGGGCCATATAGGGGGGTGACAGACCCATATAGGGGGTCGGGGTGTCTATAGGGGCCATATAGGGGGGTGACAGACCCATATAGGGGGTTGGGGTGTCTATAGGGGCCATATAGGGGGGTGACAGACCCTTATAGGGGGTCGGGGTGTCTATAGGGGCCATATAGGGGGGGTGACAGACCCATATAGGGGGTCGGGGTGTCTATAGGGGCCATATAGGGGGGTGACAGACCCATATAGGGGGTTGGGGTGTCTATAGGGGCCATATAGGGGGGTGACAGACCCATATAGGGGGTCGGGGTGTCTATAGGGGCCATATAGGGGGGTGACAGACCCATATAGGGGGTCGGGGTGTCTATAGGGGCCATATAGGGGGGTGACAGACCCATATAGGGGGTCGGGGTGTCTATAGGGGCCATATAGGGGGGTGACAGACCCATATAGGGGGTTGGGGTGTCTATAGGGGCCATATAAGGGGGTGACAGACCCATATAGGGGGTCGGGGTGTCTATAGGGGCCATATAGGGGGGTGACAGACCCATATAGGGGGTCGGGGTGTCTATAGGGGCCATATAGGGGGGTGACAGACCCTTATAGGGGGTCGGGGTGTCTATAGGGGCCATATAGGGGGGTGACAGACCCATATAGGGGGTTGGGGTGTCTATAGGGGCCATATAGGGGGGTGACAGACCCATATAGGGGGTCGGGGTGTCTATAGGGGCCATATAGGGGGGTGACAGACCCATATAGGGGGTCGGGGTGTCTATAGGGGCCATATAGGGGGGTGACAGACCCATATAGGGGGCTGAAGGTGCCTATAAGGGACATATAGGGGCCAAAGAGATGCGTGGGGTGCCGAGGGGCCCGGGGGTGCCTATGGGACCCATAGGGTGGGGCGCCCATACCTCCATGGCGCCGCGGCTGCTGCGTCCGCTACGAGGGCTGGGGGTGTGGGGGGGCCCATATAGGGGAGGCCGGACAGCTGGGGCCCTATAGGGGGGCACCTATAGGGGAAACGGCCTGGCAAGGGCTCCACTACAGGGAATGGGGCTGGGATGGAGCCCTATGGGCTCTGCTATAGGGGATGGAGCCCTATGGGCTCTGCTATAGGGGATGGAGCCCTATGGGCTCTGCTATAGGGGATGGAGCCCTATGGGCTCTGCTATAGGGGACAGGGGCTCTGCTATAGGGGATGGAGCCCTATGGGCTCTGCTATAGGGGACAAGGGGCTCTGCTATAGGGGATGGAGCCCTATGGGCTCTGCTATAGGGGACAAGGGGCTCTGCTATAGGGGATGGAGCCCTATGGGCTCTGCTATAGGGGACAAGGGGCTCTGCTATAGGGGATGGAGCCCTATGGTCTCTGCTATAGGGGACAGGGGGCTCTGCTATAGGGGATGGAGCCCTATGGGCTCTGGTATAGGGGACAAAGTGCTCTGCTATAGGGGATGGAGCCCTATGGGCTCTGCTATAGGGGACAGGGGGCTCTGCTATAGGGGATGGAGCCCTATGGGCTCTGCTATAGGGGACAAGGGGCTCTGCTATAGGGGATGGAGCCCTATGGGCTCTGCTATAGGGGATGGAGCCCTATGGGCTCTGCTATAGGGGACAGGGGCTCTGCTATAGGGGATGGAGCCCTATGGGCTCTGCTATAGGGGACAAGGGGCTCTGCTATAGGGGATGGAGCCCTATGGGCTCTGCTATAGGGGACAAGGGGCTCTGCTATAGGGGATGGAGCCCTATGGGCTCTGCTATAGGGGACAGGGGCTCTGCTATAGGGGATGGAGCCCTATGGGCTCTGCTATAGGGGACAAGGGGCTCTGCTATAGGGGATGGAGCCCTATGGTCTCTGCTATAGGGGACAGGGGGCTCTGCTATAGGGGATGGAGCCCTATGGGCTCTGCTATAGGGGACAGGGGGCTCTGCTATAGGGGATGGAGCCCTATGGGCTCTGCTATAGGGGACAAGGGGCTCTGCTATAGGGGATGGAGCCCTATGGGCTCTGCTATAGGGGACAAGGGGCTCTGCTATAGGGGATGGAGCCCTATGGTCTCTGCTATAGGGGACAGGGGGCTCTGCTATAGGGGATGGAGCCCTATGGGCTCTGCTATAGGGGACAGGGGGCTCTGCTATAGGGGATGGAGCCCTATGGGCTCTGCTATAGGGGACAGGGGCTCTGCTATAGGGGATGGAGCCCTATGGGCTCTGCTATAGGGGACAAGGGGCTCTGCTATAGGGGATGGAGCCCTATGGGCTCTGCTATAGGGGACAGGGGGCTCTGCTATAGGGGATGGAGCCGTATGGGCTCTGCTATAGGGGACAGGGGCTCTGCTATAGGGGATGGAGCCCTATGGGCTCTGCTATAGGGGACAGGGGTCTCTGCTATAGGGGATGGAGCCCTATGGGCTCTGCTATAGGGGACAGGGGGCTCTGCTATAGAGGATGGAGCCCTATGGGCTCTGCTATAGGGGACAGGGGGCTCTGCTATAGGGGATGGAGCCCTATGGGCTCTGCTATAGGGGACAGGGGGCTCTGCTATAGGGGATGGAGCCCTATGGGCTCTGCTATAGGGGACAGGGGCTCTGCTATAGGGGATGGAGCCCTATGGGCTCTGCTATAGGGGACAGGGGGCTCTGCTATAGGGGACAGGGGCTCTGCTATAGGGGATGGAGCCCTATGGGCTCTGCTATAGGGGACAAGGGGCTCTGCTATAGGGGATGGAGCCCTATGGGCTCTGCTATAGGGGACAGGGGCTCTGCTATAGGGGCTGGAGCCCTATGGGCTCTGCTATAGGGGACAGGGGGCTCTGCTATAGGGGATGGAGCCCTATGGGCTCTGCTATAGGGGACAGGGGGCTCTGCTATAGGGGATGGAGCCCTATGGGCTCTGCTATAGGGGACAAGGGGCTCTGCTATAGGGGCTGGAGCCCTATGGGCTCTGCTATAGGGGACAGGGGGCTCTGCTATAAGGGATGGAGCCCTATGGGCTCTGCTATAGGGGACAGGGGCTCTGCTATAGGGGATGGAGCCGTATGGGCTCTGCTATAGGGGACAGGGGCTCTGCTATAGGGGATGGAGCCCTATGGGCTCTGCTATAGGGGACAGGGGCTCTGCTATAGGGGATGGAGCCCTATGGGCTCTGCTATAGGGGACAGGGGCTCTGCTATAGGGGATGGAGCCCTATGGGCTCTGCTATAGGGGACAGGGGCTCTGCTATAGGGGATGGAGCCCTATGGGCTCTGCTATAGGGGACAGGGGCTCTGCTATAGGGGATGGAGCCCTATGGGCTCTGCTATAGGGGACAGGGGGCTCTGCTATAGGGGATGGAGCCCTATGGGCTCTGGTATAGGGGACAAGGGGCCCTGCTATAGGGGATGGAGCCCTATGGGCTCTGCTATAGGGGACAAGGGGCTCTGCTATAGGGGATGGAGCCCTATGGGCTCTGCTATAGGGGACAGGGGCTCTGCTATAGGGGATGGAGCCCTATGGGCTCTGCTATAGGGGATGGAGCCATATGGGCTCTGCTATACGGGACAGGGGCTCTGCTATAGGGGATGGAGCCCTATGGGCTCTGCTATAGGGGACAAGGGGCTCTGCTATAGGGGATGGAGCCCTATGGGCTCTGCTATAGGGGACAGGGGCTCTGCTATAGGGGATGGAGCCCTATGGGCTCTGCTATAGGGGATGGAGCCCTATGGGCTCTGCTATAGGGGACAGGGGCTCTGCTATAGGGGATGGAGCCCTATGGGCTCTGCTATAGGGGACAAGGGGCTCTGCTATAGGGGATGGAGCCCTATGGGCTCTGCTATAGGGGACAGGGGGCTCTGCTATAGGGGATGGAGCCCTATGGGCTCTGCTATAGGGGACAAGGGGCTCTGCTATAGGGGATGGAGCCCTATGGGCTCTGCTATAGGGGACAGGGGGCTCTGCTATAGGGGATGGAGCCCTATGGGCTCTGCTATAGGGGACAGGGGGCTCTGCTATAGGGGATGGAGCCCTATGGGCTGTGCTATAGGGGACAGGGGGCTCTGCTATAGGGGATGGAGCCCTATGGGCTCTCCTATAGGGGACAAAGGGCTCTGCTATAGGGGATGGAGTCCTATGGGCTCTGCTATAGGGGACAAGGGGCTCTGCTATAGGGGATGGAGCCCTATGGGCTCTGCTATAGGGGACAAGGGGCTCTGCTATAGGGGCTGGAGCCCTATGGGCTCTGCTATAGGGGACAAGGGGCCCTGCTATAGGGGATGGAGCCCTATGGGCTGTGCTATAGGGGACAGGGGGCTCTGCTATAGGGGATGGAGCCCTATGGGCTCTGCTATAGGGGACAAGGGGCTCTGCTATAGGGGATGGAGCCCTATGGGCTCTGCTATAGGGGACAAGGGGCTCTGCTATAGGGGCTGGAGCCCTATGGGCTCTGCTATAGGGGACAGGGGGCTCTGCTATAGGGGATGGAGCCATATGGGCTCTGCTATAGGGGACAGGGGGCTCTGCTATAGGGGATGGAGCCCTATGGGCTCTGGTATAGGGGACAAGGGGCTCTGCTATAGGGGATGGAGCCCTATGGGCTCTGCTATAGGGGACAGGGGGCTCTGCTATAGGGGATGGAGCCCTATGGGCTCTGCTATAGGGGACAGGGGGCTCTGCTATAGGGGATGGAGCCCTATGGGCTCTGGTATAGGGGACAGGGGCTCTGCTATAGGGGATGGAGCCCTATGGGCTCTGCTACAGGGGACAAGGGGCTCTGCTATAGGGGATGGAGCCCTATGGGCTCTGCTATAGGGGACAGGGGGCTCTGCTATAGGGGATGGAGCCATATGGGCTCTGCTATGGGGGACAAGGGGCTCTGCTATAGGGGATGGAGCCCTATGGGCTCTGCTATAGGGGACAAGGGGCTCTGCTATAGGGGATGGAGCCGCATGGGCTCTGGTATAGGGGACAAGGGGCTCTGCTATAGGGGATGGAGCCCTATGGGCTCTGCTATAGGGGACAGGGGGCTCTGCTATAGGGGATGGAGCCCTATGGGCTCTGGTATAGGGGACAGGGGCTCTGCTATAGGGGATGGAGCCCTATGCGCTCTGCTATGGGGGACAAGGGGCTCTGCTATAGGGGATGGAGCCCTATGGGCTCTGGTATAGGGGACAAGGGGCCCTGCTATAGGGGATGGAGCCCTATGGGCTCTGCTATAGGGGACAGGGGCTCTGCTATAGGGGATGGAGCCCTATGGGCTCTGCTATAGGGGACAAGGGGCTCTGCTATAGGGGATGGAGCCGTATGGGCTCTGCTATAGGGGACAGGGGCTCTGCTGTAGGGGATGGAGCCCTATGGGCTCTGCTATAGGGGACAGAGGGCTCTGCTATAGGGGATGGAGCCCTATGGGCTCTGCTATAGGGGACAAGGGGCTCTGCTATAGGGGATGGAGCCCTATGGGCTCTGCTATAGGGGACAGGGGCTCTGCTATAGAGGATGGAGCCCTATGGGCTCTGCTATAGGGGACAGGGGGCTCTGCTATAGGGGATGGAGCCCTATGGGCTCTGGTATAGGGGACAGGGGCTCTGCTATAGGGGATGGAGCCCTATGGGCTCTGCTATAGGGGACAGGGGGCTCTGCTATAGGGGATGGAGCCCTATGGGCTCTGCTATAGGGGACAGGGGCTCTGCTATAGGGGATGGAGCCCTATGGGCTCTGCTATAGGGGACAGGGGCTCTGCTATAGGGGATGGAGCCATATGGGCTCTGCTATAGGGGACAGGGGGCTCTGCTATAGAGGATGGAGCCCTATGGGCTCTGCTATAGGGGACAGGGGGCTCTGCTATAGGGGATGGAGCCCTATGGGCTCTGCTATAGGGGACAGGGGGCTCTGCTATAGAGGATGGAGCCCTATGGGCTCTGCTATAGGGGACAAGGGGCTCTGCTATAGGGGATGGAGCCCTATGGGGTCTGCTATAGGGGACAGGGGGCTCTGCTATAGGGGATGGAGCCCTATGGGCTCTGGTATAGGGGACAAGGGGCTCTGCTATAGGGGATGGAGCTCTATGGGCTCTGCTATAGGGGACAAGGGGCTCTGCTATAGGGGATGGAGCCCTATGGGCTCTGCTATAGGGGACAGGGGCTGTGCTATAGGGGATGGAGCCCTATGGGCTCTGCTATAGGGGACAGGGGGCTCTGCTATAGGGGATGGAGCCCTATGGGCTCTGCTATAGGGGACAGGGGCTCTGCTATAGGGGATGGAGCCCTATGGGCTCTGCTATAGGGGACAGGGGGCTCTGCTATAGGGGATGGAGCCCTATGGGCTCTGCTATAGGGGACAGGGGCTCTGCTATAGGGGATGGAGCCCTATGGGCTCTGCTATAGGGGACAGGGGCTCTGTTATAGGGGATGGAGCCCTATGGGCTCTGCTATAGGGGACAAGGGGCTCTGTTATAGGGGATGGAGCCCTATGGGCTCTGGTATAGGGGACAAGGGGCTCTGCTATAGGGGATGGAGCCCTATGGGCTCTGCTATAGGGGACAGGGGGCTCTGCTATAGGGGATGGAGCCCTATGGGCTCTGGTATAGGGGACAAGGGGCTCTGCTATAGGGGATGGAGCCCTATGGGCTCTGCTATAGGGGACAAGGGGCTCTGCTATAGGGGATGGAGCCCTATGGGCTCTGGTATAGGGGACAAGGGGCCCTGCTATAGGGGACGCAGGGGGGTAACGTCTTTTCTATAGGGGTCAAAGGGCTCTGTTATAGAGGACGAGACTCTTTCAACAGCGAAAGCCTTTGCCGCCCCCTATATGTGCTGGTGAGGGAATCAATTCAGCCCTCTGCCGCACAAGATGGCGGCCGCGCGCGAGGCCCGCTGGGAGTTGTAGTGCCTAGCCTCGCCCGTCTCCCTATAATGTTTAAGGCGCGGGACTACATTTCCCGTCGTTTCCCTCGTCGTCGGGCCCGTCGGCCTCGATAAGATGGCGGCCGCGCGCTGTGCACGTCGGGAGTTGTAGTCCCGCCGCGCCCCACCGCTTCCCGGAACCCGCTAGAGGAGTCGGGTCTCGGAACTACATTTCCCGTCGTGCCCCGCGCGGCCGCGGCCTCAGCCGGAAGAGGAGGTGAAGGTGGTTGGTGGGGGGGTAGTTGGAGAGCGCGCGTGGCGTCGCCCATTTTCCCGTCTCGGCGTCCGGGTCGTCGGGCGGCGGCGAGAGCGGCGGAGGGAGAAGGAGATCGACCAGGAGTCACCGAACGGGGCCCCAGCGGAGCCGGTGAGGCCCGGGGAGGGGTGCGGGGCCGCCGCTTTCCCCCCTTTGACCCGCGGGGGTCGAGGGGGGTGAGGGCCTCGTGGCGCGAGCCGGGGGTGGCGGTGGAAACGGCGTTTGTGAGGGGAAAAAAAGGGCTTTTTGAGGTGAAAATGAGCAATTAGGTGGGGTTTGTGAGGGAAAAAGGTGGTTTTGGGGGTAAAAGAGAGGGGTTTGGGGGAAGGTTTTTTTATTTTTCGAATAAAATATGGGGTTTGAGGGCGTTTGTGGTGAGAAAAAATATTTTAAGGGGAGAAAGTTGCGTTTCAGGGGGTTTGCGATGGGGATTTTTTCTCAGGGGAAAATGAGGTTTTGCGGCCTCACGGTGTAAAACTTTTAGGGGGGAAAAGGGCTTTTTGATGGGGTTTGTGAGGGGAAAAAGTGGGTTTTGGGGAGAGTAGCGAGGGGAAAAGTGGAGATTGGGGGAGTTTTGAAGGAAAAAGAGGGTTTCTTGGGGGAGTTTTTAAGAAAAAAGGGACCTTAGAGGGGTTTGTGAGAAGGAAGAGTCAAGATTGGAGGAAAAAGGGAGGTTTTCAGGAGTTTTTGAGGGAGAAACATATTTAAAAAAAAAAATTAGAGGGAATAAGCGTTTTGGGGGCGCTTGTGAGGGGAAAAATAGGAGTTTGTGAGGGGAAAAGGGTTTGGAGGGATCGAAGGGAAAAAGTTAAATGGGGGTCAAGTTTTGAGGGGGAAAAGGGTGTTTTTGAGGGGTTTGTGAGGGAGAAGTGGGTTTTGGGGGTGTTGGTGAGGGAAAAAAAGTGAAATTAGAAGAGATTTGATGGGGAAAGGGAAGATTTTTGCGAGGTTTTTATGAGGAAAGGGGAGAAAAAGCAGGAGGTTTGGTATTTAGGGGGAGAAACAGGTTTTGGGGAGATTTTTTTGAGAGAAAAAGCTTTTTTTAGGGAGGTTTTGGGAAAATAGAGGTTTGCGAGGAAAACAGTTCAGGGAGGAAGGTTTTGGAGGATTTGTGAGAACAGGTTGGGATTTTGAGGGGAAAAGAGATTTTTTTTTAGCAAGTTTTAAGAAAAAATGGGGTTTTCTAGGGGTTTGAGGGAGCAAGTGGGATTTTGTGAGGAGAAAACAGGATTTAGGGGGAATAGGTGCTTTTTAGGGCGATTGTGAGGAGGAAAAAAAAGGGAATTTGCCCCCGAAACGTCTTTTTTCTCACAAAATTTTGAGAGGAAAGGGATTTTGGGGAGGGAAGTTCTTAAAGGAAAAGGGGTTAGGGGGATTTATGAGGAAAAAAAAATGGGAATTTTGAGGAAAAAAAGAGGTTTTTGGGTAGTTTTGATGGGAAAAGGTTTTGGGGGAAGTTTTGAGGAGAGGAAGTTTTTTTTGAGGGAGTTTGTGAGGGGAAAAGTGGGATTTTGTGAGGGAAAGAAAGAGTTTTTGAGAGAAATGTGGGTTTTTAGGGGGTTCGTGAGGAGGAAAAACTGAGTTTATGGAGAAAAAAATGAGGTTTTGGAGAAAAAGACGGTTTTGAGGGGATGAAATAATATTTAGAGAGTTTGTTAGGGGAAAAATGTGAGATTGTGAGGGAGAAAGGTTTGTTTGGGGAGTTTGTGAGGGAGGAGGTTGTTTTGGGGGATTTTGTGGGAGTTCAGGAGAGTTTTGAGGGGTGAAAGAGATTTTTAAGGGGGTTGTAAGGGAAAAATTGGGTGATCTTGGAGGGAAAAATGGGATTTGAGAGGTTAGAGGGGAGGAGTTTTTATTAAGAGTTTTATGAGGGGGAAAAGGGAATTTTTGAGGGGAAAGTGAGGGGTGTTTTTGAGGGGAAAAAGTGAGGGATTAGGGGTGTTTTTGAGGGGAAAAAGTTTTTAAGGGATTTGTGATTGGAAAAGTGGATGTTTATAGATAAAAAGTGTATTTTGGGGCTGAAAGTTGGAGGAATTGGTGGGAATTGTGAGGTGGGAAGGTTTTTTTTTTTGGAAACGTGAGGGCAAAAGTGGCTTTTGGGGGAGAAAAGAGAAACAGAGGGAGGAAGAAGGAAAATCGAGAGGGTCGAGTGGGGAAAAAGCCTTTTTTTTGAGAGGATAGAGGGGGGAAACGGTGTGAAGAGAGAAGATTTGAGGAGAAAGGAGGTAGGATTGGGAAAAGGGGGTGGAGAAGGAAGGAGTTTGGGGGAAGATCAGAGGGGAAAAAGGGGGAAGGGGAATGAGGGGAAGGGGGGTGCCAGGAGGGGAATGAGGGGGGAAAGGGGGTGCCAGGAGGGGAATGAGGGGGGAAAGGGGGTGCCAGGAGGGGAATGAGGGGGGAAAGGGGGTGCCAGGAGGGGAATGAGGGCAAAGGGGGTGCCAGGAGGGGAATGAGGGGGGAAGGGGGTGCCAGGAGGGAAATGGAGGGGGGAAAGGGGGTGCCAGGAGGGGAATGAGGGGGGAAAGGGGGTGCCAGGAGGGGAATGAGGGGGGAAAGGGGGTGCCAGGAGGGGAATGAGGGGGGAAAGGGTGGTGCCAGGAGGGGAATGAGGGGGAAAGGGGGTGCCAGGAGGGGGAATGAGGGGGGAAAGGGGGTGCCAGGAGGGGAAATGGAGGGGGGAAAGGGGGTGCCAGGAGGGGAAATGGAGGGGGGGAAAGGGGGTGCAGGAGGGGAAATGGAGGGGGGAAAGGGGGTGCCAGGAGGGGAATGAGGGGGGAAAGGGGGTGCCAGGAGGGGAATGAGGGGGGAAAGGGGGTGCCAGGAGGGGAATGAGGGGGGAAAGGGGGTGCCAGGAGGGGAAATGGAGGGGGGAAAGGGGGGTGCCAGGAGGGGAATGAGGGGGGAAAGGGGGTGCCAGGAGGAGGAAGGGGGAATGAGGGGGGAAAGGGGGTGCCAGGAGGGGAATGAGGGGGGAAAGGGGGTGCCAGGAGGGGAATGAGGGGGGAAAGGGGGGTGCCAGGAGGGGAAATGGAGGGGGAAGGGGGGTGCCAGGAGGGGAATGAGGGGGAAAGGGGGTGCCAGGAGGGGAATGAGGGGGGGAAAGGGGGTGCCAGGAGGGGAAGGAGGGGAAAGGGGGTGCCAGGAGGGGAAATGGAGGGGGGAAAGGGGGTGCCAGGAGGGGAATGAGGGGGAAAGGGGGGTGCCAGGAGGGGAAATGGAGGGGGGAAAGGGGGTGCCAGGAGGGGAATGAGGGGGGAAAGGGGGTGCCAGGAGGGGAAATGGGAGGGGGAAAGGGGGTGCCAGGAGGGGAATGAGGGGGGAAAGGGGGTGCCAGGAGGGGAAATGGAGGGGGGAAAGGGGGTGCCAGGAGGGGAATGAGGGGGGAAAGGGGGTGCCAGGAGGGGAAATGGAGGGGGGAAAGGGGGTGCCAGGAGGGGAATGAGGGGGGAAAGGGGGTGCCAGGAGGGGAATGAGGGGGAAAGGGGGTGCCAGGAGGGGAATGAGGGGGAAAGGGGGCGGAAAGGGGAAGCCGGGAGGGGAAAGGGGGGTGGAAAGGGAAGGGGAGAGGAAAGAGGGTGGAAATGGGGAGCCAGGAGGGAAAAGGGGGGGGAAGGAGGAGCAGGAGTGGGAAGGGGAAGCCAGGAAGGGAAAGAGGGTGGGAAGGGAAAGAGGGAGCCAGGAGGGGAAAGGGGGTGGGAAGGGGAAGCCAGGAGGGGAAAGGGAGTGGGAAGGGGAAGCCAGGAAGGGAAAGAGGGTGGAAAGGGGGAGCCGGAAGGGAAATGGAATGGAAAAGGGAAGCCAGGAGGGGAAAGAGGGTGGAAAGGGGGAGCCAAGAGGGGAAAGGGGTGGGAAGGGGAAGCCAGGAGGGGAAAGAGGGTGGAAAGGGGGAGCAGGGAAGGGAATGGAAAAGGAAGCCAGGAGGGGAAAGGGGGAGCCAGGAGGGGAAAGGGGGAGCCAAGAGGGGAAAGGGAGTGGGAAGGGGAAGCCAGGAGGGGAAAGGGGGTGGAAAGGGGAGCCAAGAGGGGAAAGAGGGAGCCAAGAGGGGAAAGAGGGTGGAAGGGGGAGCCGGGAAGGGAAATGGAGTGGAAAAGGGGAGCCGGGAAGGAAATGGAATGGAAAAGGAAGCCAGGAGGGGAAAGAGGGTGGAAAGGGGGAGCCAAGAGGGAAAGGGGGTGGAAGGGGAAGCCAGGAGGGGAAAGAGGGTGGAAAGGGGGAGCCGGGAAGGGAATGGAAAAGGGGAGCCAGGAGGGGAAAGGGGGAGCCAGGAGGGGAAAGGGGGAGCCAAGAGGGGAAAGGGAGTCTGAAGGGGAAGCCAGGAGGGGAAAGAGGGTGGAAAGGGGGAGCCGGGAAGGGAATGGAAAAGGGAAGCCAGGAGGGGAAAGAGGGTGGAAAGGGGGAGCCAGGAGGGGAAAGAGGGTGGAAAGGGGGAGCCAGGAGGGGAAAGGAGGTGCAGGAAGGGGGTGCAGAAGAGAGGGGGGAAGGGAGTAGGGGCAAAGGGGGGGGCGGGGGGGTCCCTGACAGCAGGCCCCCCCGCAGGCAGGCCGAGGGGTGAGGCGGAGGCGAGGCGGCCGCCATGTACAATGGGATAGGGCTGCCGACGCCGCGGGGCAGCGGCACCAACGGCTACGTCCAGCGCAACCTCTCGGCCCTGCGGCACAAGAAGGAGCAGCAGCAGCGGGGGGGCAGCGGCGGGGACGCCCCCCCCGGCGAGGAGGAGCTGCGCAGGCTGGAGGCCACTCTGGCCAAGAAGCCCAACCCCGAGATCCTGGATCACCAGCGCAAGAGGAGGGTGGAGCTGAAATGCCTGGAGCTCTCCGAGCTGATGGAGGAACAAGGGTGAGCCCCCCCGCCCCCCCGCCTTCTCCCCGCAAAAAATACCCCTTCGGCACCCCAGAAACGGCCCCTCGCGCCCCTAAACCCACCCTAAGCGGCCCCCCCTCAAGCGCCTGGAGCTCTGCGAGCTGATGGAGGAACAAGGGTGAGCTTCTCCAACCCCAAAACGTGCCCTGAGCTGAGGGAGAAACCACATCGAGCGCCCCCAAAAGAGCTTTTCCAGCCCCAAAACCCGCCCCGAACGCTTACTCGGTGCCCTCAGCTGGTGGAGGAACCACATCGAGCGCCCCCAGAAGAGCGTTTCCAGCCCCCAAATCATCCCCAAACGCTTCCCAGTGCCCTGGGCTGAGGGAGAAGCCACATCGAGCGCCCCCAAAAGAGCTTTTCCAGCCCCAAAATCATCTCCAAACCCACCCCGAACGCTTCCCAGTGCCCCGAGCTGTCGGAGGAACCACATCGAGCGCCCCCGAAAGAGCTTTTCCAGCCCCAAAACCACTTGTTTGCACCCCAAAACCCACCCTGAACGCTTCCCAGTGCCTCGAGCCGATAAGAGGAACATCGAGCGCCCCCAGAGAGCTTTTCCAGCCCCAAAATCACCTCTTTGCGCCCCAAAACCCACCCCAGACGCTTCCCAGTGCCCTGAACTGACAGAGGAACCACATCGAGCGCCCCCAAAATGCTTTTCCAGCCCCCAAATCACCTCTTTGCGCCCCAAAACGCAGCCCCGTAGTGCCTGGAACACCCTGAGCTGGCGGAGGAGCAGGGGGGACCCCAAAACCGTTTTTTTTTTGTACCTCAAACCCCCCCTTTTGCCCCCCCCCTCGAGAAACCTCCCTCTGCTGCCTGGAGCTCCGAGGTGCTGGAGGAACAGGGGGGAGCCCCCCCTGAACCCCCAATCCCCCCTGCAGACCCCAACCCCCCCAGCCCCCCCTGCTGCCTGGAGCTCTCCCAGCCGATGGAGGAACAAGGGTGAGGCCCCCCAAAACAACACTCCTGCACCCCAAAAAGTTGCCTTGCGGCCCCGACCCCCCCTTCCCTCCTTGGATCCCCCCGAGCTGCTGCCCCCCTGCACCCCTGAAAAACACTCTGGATCCCCAAAACTCCTCGCCGGGCTCCCAGAACTCCCCCTGGGTCCCTTGGACACCTCTCTGCACCCCCAAAAATGCCCATGGCCCCCCCGAATCCCCTGCTGGGGCCCCCCCAAAACCTGCTGCGCCCCCAGATTTCCGCCCCTGGGCCCTCCAAACGCCCCCCTGCGCCCCCAAATTCCCCCCTGGGGCCCCCAATCTCTCACCTGGGTGCCCCGAACGCCTGCCTGGCCCCCCCCAGGTGCCCCAAACTGTTTGCTGCCCCCCTAAACTGCCCTCAGACCCCGAGATGTACCCCCCCAAACCCCCTGCTGAGCCCCGGGAACCCACCGTGGGGCCCCCAAATCCCCCCCCGGGGTACCCCAAACACCCTCCTGCTCCCTCCGAACCCCCGTGGGTGCCCCCCAAAACTCCTCCCAGCGCCCCTGGGCCCCCTCAACTCTCATCTCTGAACTCCCCCCCGCTGCACCCCGAAAACTCGCTTCCCAGTGCCTGCGCTCTGCCCTCTGTGACCCCCAAATTCCCCCCTGGATCGCCAGAGTCCTCATCCTGCACCCCAAAATCCCCCTGGATCCTCAAATCCTCCGTGTCTGCACCCCCAAATTCCTTCCCTGGACTTCCAGAATTCCCCCTTGATCCCCAGATCCCCCTTTCCTGCCCCCCCAAATCCCTCCTGGATCCCAACCTCCCCCCATTTCCACCCCCAAGTTCCCCCTTGATCCCCGAATTCCCCTCTCCTGGCCCCCCCCAGATCCCTTCTGGATCCCCAGATTCCTGTCTCCTGTCCCCCAAATTCCCCCTGGATCCCAACCTCCCCCCATTTCCACCTCAAATCCCTCCTGGATCCCCAAATTCCCCTCTCCTGCACTCCCAAGTGCTCCCTGGACCCCCGAATTCCCCATCCTGCCCCCCAAACCGCTGTGGATCCCTCCCCTCCCCCCTATTTCCACCCCAAATCCCTCCTGGACCCCCAAATTCCCCTCTCTTGCACCCCCAGATGCCCCCCGGATCCCAACCTCCCCCCATTTCCACCTCCAAATCCGCCCTGGATCTCTTAAATTCTCCTCTCCTGGACCCCACACTGTCGTGGACCCCCAAATTCCCTTCTCCTGGCACCCAAATCCCTCCTGGATCCCACCCCCACCCCATTTTCGCCCCAAAACTCCCCCTGGATCCCCCCTCCCCCCCATTTCCACCCCAAATCTCTCTTGGATCCCAACCCGCCCCCCATTTCCACCCCCAAATCTCTCCTGGATCCCCAAGTTCGTGTTTGCTGCGCCCCCAAATCCCCCCCCCCCCCCCCCCCCCCGCAACCCCAAATTCCCCTCTCCTGCCCCCCCTGGACCCTCAAATCCCCCCGTAGCCCCCCCTGAACCCCGTTTTCCGCCCCCAGCTACGCCGAGGGGGAGATCCAGGAGAAGGTGGCCACCTTCCGCATGATGTTACTGGAACAGGACGTGGCGCTGGGCGACCCTCCCGACCAGAAACCCACGTGAGCCCCCCAAAAACCCCCTCATAACCCCCCCTCATTCCCCTAACGAACCCCCCCCCAGGCTAACGAACCCCTTCTCGTTAACCCCAGCGTGACCGAGACCCACCAGGTGGCGGAGGCTAACGAGAAGAAGAACGAGCGTTTGCGAGCCGCCTTCGGCATCAGCGAATCCTACGTGGACGGAAGCTCCTTCGACCCCGCTCGCCGCGCCAAGGAGGCCCCCCCGGCGCCCCCGGAGCCCCCCAACCCCGTCAGGTACCCCCCGAGGGGCTTTTAGCGGCGGCTGGGGGACCCCAAAAACCGTTCTTCATTAACGAATCGTCCTCGTCGCTTCCCCAGCGCCGCGCGGGAGTCGTCCAGCTCCCGCTCGCCCTCCCCGAAGCAGAAGAAGAAGAAGAAGAAGAAGGACAGGGGGAGGTACGGGGCTCGCCGGGTGCTTTTTGGGGTTCGGAGGGGTCGTCTGGGGGCTCGGGGAGTGGTTTTGGGGGTTCAAGGAGGGTCTCTGGGTGGTTTGTGGGGTTCTTGGTGGATTGAGGAGGGGTCTAGGGGAGGTTTTGGGGGTTCGCGCGGGTTGTTTTGAGGGTTTGGGGTGCAGGACTAGTTTGGGGGGGTTCACAAAGGGTTTTTAGGGTCCTGTGAAGTGGTTTTGGGGTCAACTTGGGGTACACAAAGGATTTTGGGGGTCCAGGGAGGTGGTTTTGGCGTCCACGGAGGTAGTTTTAAGGGTTTGGGGTTCAGGGGTGTATTGAGGGGAGTCCAGGGAGTGGTTTGGGGGTCCAAGAGGATGGGTTTTGGGGTACAGGAGGGGTTTAAGGGGATGTTTTTGGGGTTCAGAGGTGCATTTGGGGAGGTTTTGGGGTTCAGGGGTGGATTACGGGGGTGGAGGGGACGGTTTGGGGGTTGAAGGGGTCGATCTTGGGGTATGGGAGACGTTTTTGGGGTTCAGGGGTTGGATCGAGGCGGGTTTGTGGGGGTTGAGATGTATCGGGGAGGGTTTTGGGGTTCGGGGGAGGGGGGGGTTTCGATATTGGGGTGCAGAGGCCTCATTCTTCCTCTCAAGGTCTGCGAGTCGCTCCGGGGAGAGGAAGAAAAGCTCCAAAAAGAAGAAACACAGGTAGGGGCGGGGCTGAATGAATGGGCGTGGGAAAAGGGGCGGGGCCAGAGGAGGAGAATGGGCGTGGGAAAAGGGGGCGGGGCCAGAGGAGGAGAATGGGCGTGGGAAAAGGGGGCGGGGCCAGAGGAGGAGAATGGGCGTGGGAAAAGGGGGCGGGGCCAGAGGAGGAGAATGGGCGTGGGAAAAGGGGGCGGGGCCAGAGGAGGAGAATGGGCGTGGGGAAAGGGGGCGGGGCCAGAGGAGGAGAATGGGCGTGGGGAAAGGGGGCGGGGCCAGAGGAGGGGAATGGGCGTGGGGAAAGGGGGCGGGGCCAGAGGAGGGGAATGGGCGTGGGGAAAGGGGGCGGGGCCAGAGGAGGGGAATGGGCGTGGGAAAAGGGGGCGGGGCCAGAGGAGGAGAATGGGCGTGGGGAAAGGGGGCGGGACCAAGGGTTAGAGGGAGGGTTCTAGGAGGGGTTAAGGGTTCAGAGGTGGTTCTGGAAGGGGCCAAGGATGAAGGAATCGTACTGGGAAGGGGCCCGGGATGAAGGGATCGTACTGGGAAGGGGTCAAAAGTGAAGGGATCATACTGGGAAGGGGTCAGAAGTGAAGGGATCGTACTGGGAAGGGGTCAAAAGTGAAGGGATCGTACTGGGAAGGGGTCAAAAGTGAAGGGATCGTACTGGGAAGGGGTCAAAAGTGAAGGAATCGTACTGGGAAGGGGTCAAAAGTGAAGGGATCGTACTGGGAAGGGGCCCAGGACAAGGGGATCGGGCCCAGGCTTTCCTCAGCTTCTCCCCGTCTCCCTCAGGACTGATTCCGAGGGCAAGAAGCGGAAGCACCGGTAAGAGGGGAAGCGAGAACGGGGTCCCTGTTGAGTCTCGAGCGGCTTTCGAGGCCTCGGTGCCCTCACTCAGCCCTTTGCTCCCCCAGGTCCCCCAGCCCCAAGGCCAAGCACAAGGCCAAAGAGAAGAAGCGCAAGAGGTGAGGCCCCCGCGCCCCCCGCTTGTGTCCCCGCGTCCCCCCTCCCTTCCCAGCGCGTCCCCCCTCAGCCTCCCTCCAACCCCCAGATCCCCCAGCGAGTCGCAGAAGAGTCGCCACGAGGAGCGCTCGACGTCGCCCGCCGGCTCCTCGTCCTCCTCCGCCTCCTCCCGCAGCCGGTGAGTGACGCCCCCTTCACCTCAACCTCCCCTACCCACTCCCCTCCCCGAACCCCCAAAAACCAACCCCCCCACCCCGCAGGTCCCGCAGCGCCACCGCCCCGAAGCCCCCGAGCCCCTCGGCCGCCGGCGACAAGGACCCAGCAGCCCCGGCAGCGGCACCGCCGGGCCTCGCCGCCCCCACACCGGAGGTGAGCGCCGGGGCGGGGCAGGGCCTGGGGGGGCCTCGGCGTCCGGCTCGCGCTCACCCTCCATCTTCCTTCCCCGCAGGGAGCGCCGGAGCCGGAGCCGCAGCAGCCCCCGGCGGCCCCGCCGCCCGCCGAGCCGCTCCCGGCGCAGCCGCCCGTGACCGCGGCCTCCGCCGAGCCGCCCCCCGAGCCGCCGCGCGCCCCTTCGCCGCTCCCCTCGCCGCCGCGCCGCGCCGCCTCCAGCCCCTCGCCGGAGCCGCCGCCGCCGCCGCCTCCTTCTTCTTCTTCGCGCCACAAAACCCCTCCGGCCGCCTCCTCGCGGCGCGACCGCTCCCCGACGCCCCCGAAACGCTCCCGCGCGCGCCGCTCCCGCTCCCGCTCCCCGCGCCGCGGCGCCGCCGCCCGCTCCCGCTCCCGCACGCCGCCCCGACGCCGCTCCCGCTCCCGCCGCCGCTCCCGCAGCCGCCACCGCCGGGCCCGCAGCCGCTCGCGCCGCCGCTCCCGCTCCCGCACCCCCCTCTGGCGCCCCAACTCCACCAGCCCCATCCGGCTGCCCCCGCGCTCCCGCTCCCGCTCGCCGCCGCCACCGCCTTCCTCCTCCTCCTCGCGCCGCAACCGCTCCCGCTCGCCGCGACGCTCCCGCTCGCCGCGACGAACCTGGGGCCGCTGGGGCCGCTCCCGCTCCCGCTCCCCT
Source organism: Clamator glandarius (assembly GCA_033459285.1). Taxonomy (NCBI): domain Eukaryota; kingdom Metazoa; phylum Chordata; class Aves; order Cuculiformes; family Cuculidae; genus Clamator; species Clamator glandarius. Next base: position 11,909 of record JAUNZM010000865.1, on the reverse strand, counting down.
CTCCGGCGCCGCTCTCGCTCCCGCTCCCCTCTCCGGCGCCGCTCCCGCTCCCCTCGGCGCCGCTCCCGCTCCGCTCGCCGCCGCTCCCGCTCCCGCAGCCCTCGCCGCGGCCGCTCCGCCTCCTCCCCGCTCTCCTCGCCCGACCGGCGCCGGCGACGCCGCCGCGGCCTCACCCGCCGCAGCCGCTCCGACTCGTCCCCCCGGCGCCGCCGCAGCCGCTCGCTCTCCTCGCCCAGGCCCAAGAAAAGAACCCGCGCCGGCTCCTCCCGCTCCGTTTCCCGACGCCGCCGAAGCTCCACCGCGTCGCCGCCGCCGCCGACGACCAGGAAAACCAAGAGCCCCTCGGCATCCCCGTCGCCGCCGCCGCCGCCGAACAAAACCGCCACGCCGCCTCCCGCCGCGCCGCCCGCCAGGCCCAAGTGGGTGCCCATCGCCGAGCTGCACCCGGCGGCGCCGCAGCCGCCGCCGGGCCTCGCCAAACCCGGCGCCGACGCCAAGCCGGCGGCACCAAAGTGGGTGCCCATCGGCGGAGCTCAACCCGTCCCACCCGGAACCGAAGCGGCGGCCGCTGCGGGGACGCCGGAGCCGAGCAAACCCAACGCCGACAGCGCCGAGAGCGCCAAGACGGCCGCCAGTGAGGTGAAAGCGGCTGCTCCGGCACCGCCCGCCGGCGCCCAAGCGGCAGCGACGCCCGAAGCGAAGGCGCCGGCTGCGAGTCCCAAACCGGCAGCGGCTACGGAAGCGAAATCGGTGAATTCGGCGCAGCCCGGCCTCGCCAAACCAGCGCCCGTCGCCGAGGCGAAGCCGCCGCCTGCGGCTCAACCGGCAGTCGCCAAACCGGTGCCGCAAACGGAGGTGAAACCGGCGCCTGCGGCCCAGCCGAGCGCAGCCAAACCGGTTCAACCGTCGCCGCCAAAACCAGGAGTCGCCGAGGCAAAACCAGCGGCCTTGCCGGCACAACCAGGCCTGAAACCGGCGCCGCCGAGCCCGGCGAAGCCACCGGGAACGCCTCCAGCAGCCTCAGCGCCGCGAGCCGCACCGGTAACGGAAGCCAAACCGGCTCCAGCGCCGAGTCCCAACGTGCCGGTGGCGGCTGAGGCGAAACCTGTGACTCCGGTGTCACCGAACGCGCCTAAATCTGCATCTTCGGTGCCTCCGAACCTGCCTAAAGCATCTCCGGGTGCCGAAGCGAAGCCGGCGGCGCCGAAACCGGCACCGGCGCCTCAACCGGGAGTCACCAAACCAGCCGCGGTTGCATCACCTGGAGCGAAATCGCCGTCGCCCTCGCCGCAGGCCTCGGGTCCGGCCAAGCCGGGGCCTCCTCGCGCCGCGCCCAACGCCGCCGGCAAACTGGCGACGCCGCCGCCGCCGCCCCCGGGGCTGCCGCGGGTCCTGAGCGCCGGCTTACGCTCGGCAACGGCGCCCGGCAAGCTGCTCCCGGCCTCGCGCCTCAGCCTCCCGTCCTCGCCCGTCGCCGGCTCGGCCCTGCCGCCCGCCGGCCTCGCCAAACCCCTCCCGCGCCTCCTCCCGGCCCCCAAGCCGCGGCCGCCGGAGCCTCCCCGGGGGCCGTCGCCGCCGCGGCTCAGCCGAGCCACCGACGCCGCCGCCGCCGCCCCGCGCCGCGAGGACGAGGCCGGGCACCCGGTTTCACCGCCGGTGCTGGAGAAGATGGCGCCGGACGCGCCGAAACCGGCGGCCGCTGGCATCACCGCGGCGACGAGCGTCACCAAACCCATGGCGGATGGCGCCAAACCCACCGCAGAAGCCACCAAGGTCGCCGTGGCCGTCACCAAACCCACCGCGGAAGCCGCCGATGCCACCAAGGCCACCGCGGCCTCCACCGTGGCCACCAAGCCTGTCGCTACCGCCGCTCCCAGTAAGCTCGAGGCCCCCACCAGTGCTCCCAGTATGACCAGTGCTCCCGGCGTCGCCGTGACTCCTGCGGGTTCCGCTCCTCCCAGTGCTCCCAGTATCCCCAGAGCCGCCCTGGAGGCCAGCGCCGCTGCAGCTCCCGGTGCTCCCAGTGCTCCCAGTAGCAGCGTGGTACCCGCGGCCCCCAGCGCTCCCAGTTCTCCCAGTATCACGGTAACAGCCCCCAGCGCTCCCAGTATGGCGGCTCCTGGAGCTCCCAGTGCTCCCAGTAGCAGCGTGAAACCCGCGGCCCCCAGTGCTCCCAGTATGATGACACCTGCAGCTCCCAGTGCTCCCAGTATCGGTGTCACACCTGCAGCCACCAGTGCTCCCAGTGCTCCCAGTATGATGACACCTGCAGCTCCCAGTGCTCCCAGTATCGGTGTCACACCTGCAGCCACCAGTGCTCCCAGTGCTCCCAGTATGATGACACCTGCAGCTCCCAGTGCTCCCAGTATCGGTGTCACACCTGCAGCCACCAGTGCTCCCAGTGCTCCCAGTATCAGCATGGCACCTGTGGCCACCAGTGCTCCCAGTGCTCCCAGTATCAGCGTGACACCTGCGGCCACCAGTGCTCCCAGTGCTCCCAGTGCTCCCAGTATCAGTGTGACACCTGCGGCCACCAGTGCTCCCAGTGCTCCCAGTATCAGCGTGACACCTGCGGCCACCAGTGCTCCCAGTGCTCCCAGTATCGGCGTGAAACCTGCGGCTCCCAGTGCTCCCAGTACCGACGTGAAACCAGCCACCAGTGCTCCCAGTATCAGCGTGACCCCCGCGGCTCCCAGCGCTCCCAGCGCTCCCAGTCCCAGCAGCGTCACCGGAACCCCCAGTCCGACCAGTTCTCCCAGTCCGACCAGTCTCTCGGTGCCCCCAGCGAACACCAGTGCTCCCAGTATGGCCCGAGGCAGCAGCGTCTCCGTGGAAAGCGGCGCTCCCAGTCCCACCAGTGCTCCCAGTCTGACCAGTATCGCCAGTCTCTCCGCGGCCCCAGTGACCACCGGTGCTCCCAGTACGACCAGCGAAGGCTCCGCTCCCATGGAAACCAGCGCTCCCAGTACCACCAGTGCTCCCAGTATCGGCGGTGACAGCAGCGTTCCCATGGAAACCAGCGCTCCCAGTACCACCAGTGCTCCCAGTACCACCAGCGCTCCCGGTATCGCCAGCGATGGCTCCGTTCCCATGGAAACCAGCGCTCCCAGTGCCACCAGCGCTCCCAGTGCGGCCAGCGATGGCTCCGTTCCCATGGAAACCAGCGCTCCCAGTGCCACCAGCGCTCCCAGTGCCGCCGTCCCTGCCCTGGAGAAGCCGAGCTCGTCCTCTTCCTCGTCCTCCTCGTCGTCTTCCTCGTCCTCCTCGTCCTCGTCCTCGTCCTCTTCCTCCTCCGACTCCGACTCCGGCTCCAGCTCCTCCGAATCGGCCCCCCCCTCGCCGGCCGCCCCCAGCGAGGCCGCAGCCGCACAGTGAGTGGCCCCAGAGCCTCCGGATCCCCCTTCCCGTGTCCCCAAGGATTCCAGGTCCCCCTTCCCGTGTCCCCAAGGATTCCAGGTCCCCCTTCCCGTGTCCCCAAGGATTCCGTGTTCCCCTTCCCGTGTCCCCAGAGCCTCCGGGTCCCCCTTCCCGTGTCCCCAGGGCTTCTGGATCCCTCTTCCCATGTCCCCAGAGCCTCCGGGTCCCCCTTCCCGTGTCCCCAAGGATTCCAGGTCCCCCTTCCCGTGTCCCCAGAGCCTCCAGGTCCCGCTTCCCGTGTCCCCAGAGCCTCCGGGTCCCGCTTCCCGTGTCCCCAAGGATTCCGGGTCCCCCTTCCCGTGTCCCCAAGGATTCCGGGTCCCCCTTCCCGTGTCCCCAGAGCCTCCAGGTCCCCCTTCCCGTGTCCCCAGAGCCTCCAGGTCCCCCTTCCCGTGTCCCCAAGGATTCCAGGTCCCCCTTCCCGTGTCCCCAGAGCCTCCGGGTCCCCCTTCCCGTGTCCCCAGAGCCTCCGGGTCCCCCTTCCCGTGTCCCCAGAGCCTCCAGGTCCCCCTTCCCGTGTCCCCAAGGATTCCGGGTCCCCCTTCCCATGTCCCCAGAGCCTCCGTGTCCCGCTTCCCGTGTCCCCAAGGATTCCGTGTCCCCCTTCCCGTGTCCCCAAAGATTCCGTTTCCCCCTTCCCGTGGCCCCAGAGCCTCCAGGTCCCCCTTCCCATGTCCCCAAGGATTCCGTGTCCCCCTTCCCGTGTCCCCAGGGCCTCCGTGTCCCCCTTCCCGTGTCCCCAGGGCCTCCGGGTCCCCCTTCCCGTGTCCCCAAGGATTCCGTGTCCCGTTTCCCGTGTCCCCAGAGCCTCCGGATCCCCCTTCCCGTGTCCCCAAGGATTCCAGGTCCCCCTTCCCGTGTCCCCAGAGCCTCCGGGTCCCCCTTCCCGTGTCCCCAAGGATTCCAGGTCCCCCTTCCCGTGTCCCCAGAGCCTCCGGGTCCCCCTTCCCGTGTCCCCAGAGCCTCCAGGTCCCCCTTCCCGTGTCCCCAAGGATTCTGTGTCCCCTTTCCCGTGTTCCCAAGGATTCCTGTGTCCCCCTTCCCGTGTCCCCTGGGATCCCGAGTCCCCCTTCCCGTGTTCCCAAGGATTCCTGTGTCCCCCTTCCCGTGTTCCCAAGGATTCCTGTGTCCCCCTGGGATCCCGGGTCCCCCTTCCCGTGTCCCCAAGGATTCCTGTGTCCCCCTTCCCGTGTCCCCTGGGATCCCGGGTCCCCCTTCCCGTGTCCCCACGTCTTTACCCCGTGGGATCCTGTGTCCCTGAGGGTCCCCACAGCGTCCCCAGGGCTTCCGGGTCCCCCTTCCCGTGTCCCCAAGGGTTCCACGTCCCCCTTTCCCGTGTCTGCATTCCTTTATCCCACGGGATTCCCATGTCCCCAGGGCTCCCGTATCCCCATTTGATTCTCTGTTCCCACACGATTTATTGTCCCCATTTCCCTGTTCTAGCATGTTCCGTGTCCCCAAGGATTCCGTGTCCTCATTCCTTTATCCCGTGGGATTCTGTGTCCCCAAGGCTTCTGTGTCCCTATTCCTGTGTCCTTAAGGGCTCGATGTCCCTCATTCCCATGTCCCCACGGCTTCCGTGTCCCCATTCCTGTGTCCCTATGGATTCTACGTCCCCTATTCCTGTGTCCCCAAGGATTCTGTGTCCCCCTTTCCGTGTCCCCAAGGATCTTGTGTCCCCGTTCCCATGTCCCCATGGGTTCTATGTCCCTCATTCCCGTGTCCCCAAGGATTCCCATGTCCCCGTTCCCGTGTCCCCTTTCCTTTATCCCATGGGATTCCATGTCCCCCTTCCCATGTCCCCAAGGCTTCTATGTCCCCATTCCCTTGTCCTTAAGGGTTCTATGTCCCTCATTCCCATGTCCCCAAGGCTTCCGTGTCCCTCATTCCCGTGTCCCCAAGGCTTCCGTGTCCCCATTCCCGTGTCCCCATGGGTTCTATGTTTCTCATTCTCATGTCCCCAAGGATTCCCGTGTCTTCCTTGCTTTATTCCATGGGGTTCCATGTCCCCATTCCCGTGTCCCCAAGGCTTCTATGTTCCTCATTCTCATGTCCCCAAGGATTCCTGTGTCCTCCTTCCTTGATTCCATGGGATTCCATGTCCCCATTCCCGTGTCCCCAAGGCTTCCGTGTCCCCCTTCCCGTGTCCCCAAGGATTCTGTGTCCCCCTTCCTTGATCCCATGGGATTCCATGTCCCCAAGGATTCCGTGTCCCCCTTCCTTGATCCCATGGGATTCCATGTCCCCCTTCCCGTGTCCCCAAGGATTCCTGTGTCCCCCTTCCTTGATCCCATGGGATTCCATGTCCCCCTTCCCGTGTCCCCAAGGATTCCTGTGTCCTCCTTCCTTGATCCCATGGGATTCCATGTCCCCCTTCCCGTGTCCCCAAGGATTCCTGTGTCCCCCTTCCTTGATCCCATGGGATTCCATGTCCCCCTTCCCGTGTCCCCAAGGATTCCTGTGTCCTCCTTCCTTGATCCCATGGGATTCCATGTCCCCCTTCCCGTGTCCCCAAGGATTCCGTGTCCCCCTTCCTTGATCCCATGGGATTCCATGTCCCCCTTCCCGTGTCCCCAAGGATTCCGTGTCCCCCTTCCTTGATCCCATGGGATTCCATGTCCCCCTTCCCGTGTCCCCAAGGATTCCGTGTCCCCCTTCCTTGATCCCATGGGATTCCATGTCCCCCTTCCCGTGTCCCCAAGGATTCCGTGTCCCCCTTCCTTGATCCCATGGGATTCCATGTCCCCCTTCCCGTGTCCCCAAGGATTCCGTGTCCCCCTTCCTTGATTCCATGGGATTCCATGTCCCCCTTCCCGTGTCCCCAAGGATTCTGTGTCCCCCTTCCTTGATCCCATGGGATTCCATGTCCCCAAGGATTCCGTGTCCCCCTTCCTTGATCCCATGGGATTCCATGTCCCCCTTCCCGTGTCCCCAAGGATTCCTGTGTCCCCCTTCCTTGATCCCGTGGGATTCCATGTCCCCCTTCCCGTGTCCCCAAGGATTCCGTGTCCCCCTTCCTTGATCCCATGGGATTCCATGTCCCCCTTCCCGTGTCCCCAAGGATTCCGTGTCCCCCTTCCTTGATCCCATGGGATTCCATGTCCCCCTTCCCGTGTCCCCAAGGATTCCTGTGTCCCCCTTCCTTGATCCCGTGGGATTCCATGTCCCCCTTCCCGTGTCCCCAAGGATTCCTGTGTCCTCCTTCCTTGATCCCATGGGATTCCATGTCCCCCTTCCCGTGTCCCCAAGGATTCCGTGTCCCCCTTCCTTGATCCCATGGGATTCCATGTCCCCCTTCCCGTGTCCCCAAGGATTCCGTGTCCCCCTTCCTTGATTCCATGGGATTCCATGTCCCCCTTCCCGTGTCCCCAAGGATTCCTGTGTCCCCCTTCCTTGATCCCATGGGATTCCATGTCCCCCTTCCCGTGTCCCCAAGGATTCCGTGTCCCCCTTCCTTGATCCCATGGGATTCCATGTCCCCCTTCCCGTGTCCCCAAGGATTCCTGTGTCCCCCTTCCTTGATCCCATGGGATTCCATGTCCCCCTTCCCGTGTCCCCAAGGATTCCTGTGTCCTCCTTCCTTGATTCCATGGGATTCCATGTCCCCCTTCCCGTGTCCCCAAGGATTCCGTGTCCCCCTTCCTTGATCCCATGGGATTCCATGTCCCCCTTCCCGTGTCCCCAAGGATTCCGTGTCCCCCTTCCTTGATCCCATGGGATTCCATGTCCCCCTTCCCGTGTCCCCAAGGATTCCGTGTCCCCCTTCCTTGATCCCATGGGATTCCATGTCCCCCTTCCCGTGTCCCCAAGGATTCCGTGTCCCCCTTCCTTGATCCCATGGGATTCCATGTCCTCCTTCCCGTGTCCCCAAGGCTTCTATGTCCCCATTCCCATGTCCTTAAGGGTTCTATGTCCCTCATTCCCATGTCCCCACGGCTTCCGTGTCCCCATTCCCGTGTCCCCACGGCTTCCGTGTCCCCATTCCTGTGTCCCCAAAGCTTCCGTGACCCCATTCCCGTGTCCCCATGGGTTCTATGTTCCTCATTCTCGTGTCCCCAAGGATTCCCGTGTCCTCCTTGCTTTATTCCATGGGCTTCCGTGTCCCCAAGGCTTCCGTGTCCCCATTCCCGTGTCCCCAAGGATCCCGTGTCCCCCTTCCTTTATCCCGCGGGATTCCGTGTCCCCACTCCGTGTCTCTCCCATGTCCCGCAGGTCCGTCCCTCCGGCCGTGCCGCCCTCGGCGCCTCCCTCGGACGTGACTCCGGTGGCGGCGGCAGCTCCGGCTCCTCCGTCGGCTCCTTCGGATCCAGCCGCCTCCGCGCTGCCCACGGCCGAGACCCGCCAGGGCCGCTCCCGCCGCAAGCGCCGCCGCTCCAGCTCCTCCTCCTCTTCCTCCTCCTCTTCTTCCTCTTCCTCCTCCTCTTCCTCCTCCTCTTCCTCGTCCAGCTCCTCCTCTTCTTCCTCTTCCTCCTCCTCTTCCTCCTCCTCCTCCTCTTCCTCCTCCTCCTCTTCCTCCGCCGCCTCCACCAAGGCCTCACGGTACCCGGAGACCCCGCAGGCCACGCCCTCCCAGGCGCAAGCCACGCCCACCCCGGCGCAAGCCACGCCCTCTCCCAGTCAGCAACCGGCCGCCCCCGCTCAGGCCACGCCCACCGCGGCACAGGCCACGCCCGCCTCGAGCCAAGCGACCCCTCAGGCCACGCCCACCTCGAGCCAAGCGACCCCTCAGGCCACGCCCACCGCGGCTCAGGCCACGCCCACATCGAGCCAAGCGACCCCGCAGGCCACGCCCACCACCGCCGCTCAGGCCACGCCCACCACCGCCGCTCAGGCCGCGCCCACCTCCCTCCTCTCTCTCACCCCCAAAGCGGCTCCGGGGGGCCCCTCGACGCCTCTTCCCCGCGTGGCCGGCTCCCTCCTGGCCCTGCCGGCTCCCCGAGGCCTTCGCCCCTCGGCCAGGCCCCCCGGGTCCCTCCTGGCCCTCACGCCTCCCCGCGGCGGCTCCCCCCGCGGCCCCTTCCCCCTGCTGGGCCCTCGCGCCGCCGGCGTCTCCTCCTCCTCCTCCTCCTCCTCTTTCTCCCGCGCCGCCTCCCCCTTCCTGGCCACTCCGGCTCGTGCCGCCGGTTACCCCCGTTCCCCCAACTCCCCCTTTTTCCAACGCGGAGGCGGCGGCGGCGGCGGCGTCTGCTCCTTCCCCGCCGGACGCTTGGGCTCCTGCATCCACCGTTTCCAAGGCAACGTCGGGCTGGGCTGCGGACGCCTGGGGACCTGCCTGCACCGTTTCCACGGTAACGGCGGCGCCGCCTTGGGATGCGGGAGCGCCGGGCGCCTCCATCCCTGCATCCATCGCTTGGGAAGCGGCGGCGGCTGCTGCTACCACCGCGCCGGCGCCTCCCCGGCCCCCCAGCGCTCCCCGTCGCCCTTCGCCATCACCCCCGCCATGGCCTCCCGCATGGCCCACTACGGCTCCTCCTCCTCCTCCTCCTCCTCCTCCTCTTCCTCCTCCCAGTACTCCCAGTACTCCCAGTACGCCTCCCAGTACGCCCAATACGGCGTCAACGCCTCCCAGTACAACTCCCAGTACAACGCGGCCCAATACGGCAACGCCGCCGCCCAGTATCAATACGCCTACGGCGCCCAGTACGCCCAGTACGGCGCCCAGTACGCCGAGGGCTCCCAGTACGGGGCTGCTGGAGGCGGGGACGCCTCCCAGTATCCCTCCACGGCCGCCCAGTACGCCGCCAGCGCCGCCCAGTACGCCGCCTCGGGGGCCGGCGTGGCCGCTAACGCCGCCGTGGCCGCCGCCGCCGCCGCCGCGGGGGGAACGGGCAGCGAGGCCTCCCAGTACGCGGCTCAAACTGGGGCCCAGTACGGGGCGGCGGCCGCCGGGGCCTGGGGGGAGGTGGCCCAGGAGGCCACGTGGAGCTCGGGGACGGTGGCCGGAGGCGGCGGGGGGGGGGGGGGCGGCCGCCAGCGCCGGGGTGGCCGGGGGGGTGACGTGGGGGTCCTGGGTGTCCCCCGCCCAGTAGGGAGCGAGCTCTGTCTGCCCCACGCGTGTGGGGCAGCCCCGGGGCCTCCAGGCGAAGGCTGAGAGCTCGCGCCCCACACGAGGTGAGGAGCCGTGGGGCCGAGCCGGGGAGCGGGACTCGGGGTTTGGGGGGGGGGGGGGGGGCTTTTGGTTCTACTTCGGGGGCAGAGATGTGGGGCTGGGGGTGTTTCATTCACTCGGGGGGCAGAGCTGTGGGGGGAATGGCACTTGGGGGGCGGAGATGTGGGGCTGAGGGGGCTTTAACCCCCTTGGGGAGCTGAGTTGTGGGGCTGAGAGGGTTTTTATCCACTTGGGGGGCTGAGCTGTGGGGTTAAGCGTGTGTTTTATTCACTTGGGGGGCAGAGATGTGGGGCCCAGGGGGTGTTTTGTCCACTTGGGGGGCAGAGATGTGGGGCCCAGGGGGTGTTTTGTCCACTTGGGGGGCTAAACAGCATGTTCTACTCACTTATGGGGCAGAGATGTGGGGCTGAGGGGGTGTTTTATCCACTTGGGGGGCAGAGATGTGGGGCTGAGGGGGTGTTTTATCCACTTGGGGGGCAGAGATGTGGGGGCTAAGCGTGCGTTTTATCCACTTGGGGGGCAGAGATGTGGGGCCCACGGGGCTTTTTAGCCACTTGGGGGGCAGGGGTGTGGGTCTGAGGGGGTGTTTCGTCCACTTGGGGGGCAGAGATGTGGGGCCGGGGGGCCTTTTATCCCCTTTGGGGGGCGGAGATGTGGGGCTGAGCGGTTGTTTGATCCACTTGTGGGGCAGAGCCGTGGGGCGACGTTACCCCGGGGGTGACTTGGGGGTCCCGGGTGTCCCCCCGCCCCATAGTGCACGCTCCCGCCCCACACGTGTGGGGCAGCCAGAGGCCGAGCCAGAGCTCTCCCTCCCCTATGGCTGAGGAGGAGGTGAGGAGCCGTGGGGCGGCGCCGTGGGGCTGGGGGGGGGCACTTGGGGGGCAGAGGGGGCAACTTAGGGGGCAGGGAAGGGGAGGGGCCGCTTCCAGTGGGGGTTGTGGGGCTGGGGGGGGTCAGATGTGGGGCAGGGAGGGAGCTGTGGGGCTGGTTGTGGGGCAGGGAGGGTGGGAGGGGGGTGACGGTGCCGGTTGGGGGTCTGAGGGGCTGGTTATGGGGCAGGGAGAGGGGTTATGGGGCTGGTTGGGGGTCCGAGGGGAGCTGTGGGGCTGGTTCTGGGGCACCGGAGGGAGGTTGTGGGGCAGGGTGGGAGGCGGGTGGGGCAGCCGTGGGGGCAGCCGTGGGGCTGACCCCTGTCCCCCCCAGCGCCGTGGGGCAGCCGCACCGAGGACCCAGACACGCCAGGGCCCCCTTGCTGGCCGGTAGGTGTGGGGCACAGACCCCCCCCGCTATGGGGCAGAGACCCCCCCTGCTATGGGGCAGAGATCCCCTCGCTATGGGGCAGAGATCCCCTGGCTGTGGGGCAGAGACCCCCCTGGCTATGGGGCAGAGACCCCCTGGCTGTGGGGCAGAGATCCCCCTGCTATGGGGCAGAGACCCCCCCTGGCTGTGGGGCAGAGACCCCCCCTGCTGTGGGGGCAGAGATCCCCTCGCTATGGGGCAGAGACCCCCCCTGGCTGTGGGGCAGAGACCCCCTCGCTGTGGGGCACAAACATGGCTGCCTGGGGCCAAGCTGGCGGCTATGGGGGCAGCCCCAGGCTCTCTATGGGGCAGCGACACCCGCTATGGGGCAGCCCCAGGCTGTCTATGGGGCAGCGACACCCGCTATGGGGCAGCCCCACGCTCTCTATGGGGCAGCGACACCCGCTATGGGGCAGCCCCACGCTCTCTATGGGGCAGCGACACCCGCTATGGGGGCAGCCCCACGCTCTCTATGGGGCAGCGACACCCGCTATGGGGCAGCCCCACGCTCTCTATGGGGCAGCGACACCCGCTATGGGGCAGCCCCACACTCTCTATGGGGACCCTCCCCACCTCCCCCGGCCGCTTTAGCCCCGCCCATTTCCCCCCTTGGCCCCGCCCCCTTCCCCGCAAAGCCCCGCCCCTCGCGCTGTTTGTCCCGCGTTTGTTTTAAAGGGAAAAGAACGAAAAAGCGTTTGCGTGGTGAGGGCGGGGCCTGCGCCGCCGCGACCATATATGGAAAGGGGGCGGAGCTACCCACAGATGGAAGGGCTGGTGTTGACCATATATGGGAAGGGGTGGGGTTAAAGGGCGATGCTCATATAGGGGAGGGGGCGGAGCCAGAGCAGGGGAGTGGTCGTCCCAGTGCCTCCCAGTCCATCCCAGTGCCCCCTCCGGTCCCTCCCAGTCCATCCCAGTGCCCCCTCCAGTGCCTCCCAGTCCATCCCAGTGCCCCCCCAGTGCCTCCCAGTCCATCCCAGTGCCCCCTCCGGTCCCTCCCAGTCCATCCCAGTGCCCCCTCCAGTGCCTCCCAGTCCATCCCAGTGTCCCCTCCAGTGCCTCCCAGTCCATCCCAGTGTCCCCT